>BQNB010032270.1:0-53308 GCA_026074375.1 Tanacetum coccineum | reverse complement strand
AAAGGAAGTAAGAAGAAAGCTGATACAGATACTACTACTAAGCTGAAGCCTCCCACAGTCCCCAAAGAAAAGAAAGAAAATCACAAAAAGAAAGCTGATACAGATATCTCTGAGGCGGTTTTGACAGAGGCTGAGCAACTCAAGATAATCACAAAAAGAAGCCGTAAAGAAACTCACAGCTCTCATGCCAGTGGTTCTGGTGCAGATGAAGGAACTGGTGTTACACCAGGGGTTCCCGATGCACCTGATTATGACTCAGATGATGATATCTCCTGGAAATCAAGTGACGATGATCAAGATGATGAGAAAGCTCAAGATGATGAAGATGAAGATAAAAATGACGATAATGAGACTACACAGGATGATGAAGATGATAATGTACATGACGATGATGAGAACGCTCAAAATGATGATGATGAAAACAGACTGGAATCAGAATGGATATATCGGCCTGATGTTTTTATCCATCCAAGCTTCCAACTCATGATGATGAAATAATACATGAAGAGGAAACTGATGACAATGATTCTTTCAATCCTACAATTCACACACCCTCTCATATTTCATCATCAGATGACGAAGACAGTGACAAAGAAGTTGAAGGGTCGAATGTTGAAGGAGCAAAGTCAGATGAAGATTGCTACATATAAAGAGGATTCAAGGAAATGATGAGGCAGGGTCAAAGATACCAATACCAATCTTGAAGGAAGAGATGATGTAATGACAGATGTTATATTACCCCAGGTTCAAGCAACCCAGGAAATTGAAGACACTCATGTGACCCTAACTCCGGTAAATCCTGATGGTCAACAACAGAGCTCGTCTGTATCATCTGGCTTTGTCTCCAACATGCTGAATCCAAATCAAGATACCGGTGTTGATGATATTTTTGAACAACATGCTGAAGCCACCTCTCTAACTGATACTCCTGTAACTGCCATTGTGGAGCCATCCTTCTCTGCACCAACCAATCATCCTCCAACACCAAATCCTCTCGTCATTCAATTACAACAACCACCAATCCTGACACTGGCTACTACTCCAAGCTCCTCACTTCAGAATCTTCCTAACTTTGCTTCGTTATTTGGCGTTTGATCACAGACTAAAAATGTTGTGAAGAACAACTGCTTGAAACTAGACAAACAAAATTAAATATGCTGAAGCACACTCTCCTCTATTCCATGGCATCGTTGACCAATATCTGGCAAAACATAAAATGCAGAAGCAGTAGATGTTGCAGTATCCAACTGATGTATGACAGAATTCGAGATGAGTATAATAACTGAAAATCCACAATTCCTGGATTCATCGATTATGGCAATGAAAAAAAGTAATCAAGGAACAAGTCAAGAAAGAAGTCTCCAAAATTACTCCAAAAATTGAGAAGTTAGTAAACGAACAACTCGAGTCTGAGGTTCTGGTTACGATCATCAAAAGGAAGCCAAGCGTTCAGCTTGTAGCGGCTAATCTTTCAGAACTAGAGCTGAAAAAGATCTTAATTGACAAGATGGAAGCTAACAACTCTATCAACAGGTCAGACATTCAAAGGCAGCTCTACAAGGCATTAGTTGATGCGTATGAAGCCGACAAAATCTTGTTAGATACATATGGCGATACGGTCACAATAAAAAGACCTCAAGACGGGGCAGATGATGATCAAGAAACCCTCCGTGGAACAGAGCCGGGGGTCCAAAAGAAGAAGGTCAGGAAAAGAACCCGCTTCTACCAGTGCTCCAAGAGAAACAACAACCACGACAGCAGGAAAGACTACTACTACAGGTTCTAAGACTCACAAGCAATCTGCTAGCCAATCTGCTCCGGTAGAGGAAACTATGCAAACTACAAATGTCTTTGAAGCACCTGCACACCAGGTTTGAAACCGATGTCCATGATGAAACAAGAATGAAGGAAGAGGTCCAACATCTTCCTGACTGGTTTCAACAACCTACACGACTACCTTCTCCTGATCATGCATGGAATAAGTCTGTTCCTGCCGTTCATGAATCTGTCCAACCTTGGCTAAGCAATCTGGCACGAAGACAAGACCCTCGAGCGTCATTCGATGAACTAACGACACTTCATTTTGACTTCTCCTCTTTTGTGTGAACGGCTAATGTTTCAAACATCTAAACACCTGAATTGTTACCAAGGTCCGACATTTGAGCTGATGAACAGAACATGCAAAAGTTTGCTGAACATTTGAATACTTTTGTGAGAAGTCTACAAAGCCACAACGAAAAATTAGACTGGATTCAACCCGAAGGCCGACATTATCTCATTGTGATCTGCGACAGCTACTACGTTGGTTCCAAATGCTCAAGGTCGTCATGTTATAACCGTTTCATCACTTCATCAATAACGACCTTGAGTACCTATGTGGTGGTGAGTCAAGCCGCAAGTACTCTACTTCGTTACGAAGACGATGCTGCATAGATTAGGGCATTATCAAATGGATAGAAGACTTTAGTACTTGCCCAACTCTAATGTGGAGTCAAATGATAGTCTAATACGACAAATTCTCTCCTCTGGGAGGAATCTCCCTTTGGGCAAAAAGCGAAGTCATTATCTATGCATTTGCGACACAAGGAATCAGCTCGTGACGTCTACTTAAAAAGACGAATTATTGCTGTCACAAAGGTGGAAATAGTCGAATGGCAAAACTACAAGCATCTTCCACAGACTAAGGATCCAAGACATTGAAGATATGCTGCTTCTTCTCGTGCAAGGAAAAGTGAAAATTCTCAACGTTGAAGAACGTATTGCATTTAATGTCTCCTTAAGAATGTTCACAAGGAAGTGTTGGTCATCAAAGGCGTGTGGAAGATCTTCAATTGGGTGTTGAAAGCTATCAAAAAGAAACTCAACCTCACAAAGCCTGACACGTACAGATCCAATCTGAGAAGACGAAGACGCTTATACACCATATCTGATCCAAGAGGATTCATCTACGAGAACAAATGACAAGAAGAACAGATTGATGCGCATTGACGAACTACACAAGTTCAGCTGATAGGTACTCTCGATGATGTTCTGGGACTGCTCTAAAATGATCGCTCAATGGGATTTAGATTGGAGTATCTGCCACAGACTTTTTTGAGCCAACGTGACAAAGCAAATGCAAGAGCTATGATTCAGGGCAATGACAAAAGATAAAGGACAAGGAGGATAAATGCGGAGTTTCGGGAGTTTGGAGAGATTTGTTGGTGGAAGACGTACGGGGGTGACTATACGGTATTCGACGGTCATTTGATTTATCATATGTTGTCTTCGTCTTAAAAGGTTCAATCCTAAGTGAATTATTTTATCTTGTGAATATGTTAATTACTAGTGTAGATTTTTGGTGAAAAATAAGATGTGCTCGAGTACAAATTTTTCAAGAATTTCTTAGTAAATTCAAAAACTTTCAAATAATTGTACTCGGCACCATCTTATAATCCCTCACAAGTTGAGGGGGAGCAATAATATGTTCCAATTTGCTAGAATACATCATTTTGTCCCCGAACGGTTAATCAATTGATATCCAAAATATCAAGGGATTAACATTTTGGATAAGGGGAGAAAATGTGATTAACCTGGACTTAATGTGGACTTAATGTATATTGACAGAAGTGATCAAATAAAATAGACTCAATGCACTCCACACCTAGCATGTACTACGATTACGATGCACATGTTAAGGGGGAGCTTTTAGTGATGATGAAAAAACTCTCAAAGTGTAAATCTTTTGATATTTATATCAAACACTTTGATTGAAATTTTCAATGTTTTTGGAAGGATCGTGATGAAATACCCAAAAGACCGACCATGTTCTTAAATTTATGAAGAGTTATAGGCGGTGCTTAGGCTTAGGTATTCAGATCCCATGATCAGCCTAGAACAGAGGGATCTACCTATGGATTATCCACTAGTTAGTGTAGAAGTCCTTAGGTTATGATTAAAAAGGGAGAAAAGTAAGGAATAGGGAATGAAATGACGACTGAGGATGAAGGCTAACACTGAACAAAACCAACAATGGTGTTAGTTATGGAAGTCTCGGTAAGCATTAAAGGGGTTGAAGAATGAAAAAAATGTAAGGATAAAGGGTGAAAGAAAGAAGCCCTCCATATAATTTAGGTAAAAACCAAGTCAATACATATGCTGTCAGAAACATTCAGATGTTGTCTGACATTGAAGATAGTCATGGACCCAGTGAAGCTATGCACAACCCTCCCTAGCCACTCAAGGTCTCTCAAAAGACTCTTGTTTCATTTCTCACAGAGATTACATGCATTCCTATTGACTTTCTCACTCGAGTTTAGTTGTATGAAAAGGTGGAGTTGCTCAGATACGATCACTTAAAATTAAAAGTGCACTATTGAGTCTTAGAGCCAAAAGAGATCATACATTAATCTCATTAGGACATTGTCATATCATAGCTTGTTATCTCAACAATGTTGAATGTCAAGTAAATATTCATTAGAAGTCCTACGCAAGATTCTTGTAATTTTCCAGAAATAGAGTGATACTTAGGTATTAACAATGAAGTTGGGAAATCTGTTGAGACAACATCAAACAAGCTCATGGTGGTAACTTGTGAGATTCTTTATGAATCAACTTGTGACCAACTGGAAAGAAACAATGGTTTGCTATTCTATAAGAATACAAACTTGTTCTAGGAAATGGTCAACGTTGTTAATGGAAATTTTTGAAATGATTGAACACTCTCGGCTTGTGTTGTGTCACAAAAACAATTTAGCAAGTGATTACAACGATTGATTTTCAAATCAACTTTCTAATCAATCGGTGAGATAGTAACTCACTGGTTACAATCTTATCGTGCGGTCTGCTTGAGACGTTTTCCGGAATAATGAGAACATGCTGAGTACGATGAATCTAATACTTATGTGTTAGAAAGATTCAATACTACAGCTGGAAATCCTGTCAAGAAGATTCTTCTTAAATTGAATCTATCTGATCACAGGTCGATCCTCACGGATCTGAAGGTTACTCCAACCAAACCTGGGCGAATGACAAAGCCATATTCGTCCCCCCGCTTTATTGCTAACTGTTTTATGCAGGCTATTTAAAGATGGTGGTGGAGGTCCCTGATTCCAGCTGGCTCACAAGATCCATAGCCACATGCTCATACCCGACCGACAAACATAAAGTCATCATGAAAGCTCAAGTACATGTTTCAAGACTTCCGCTACTCTGATACCACACATCTTTCTCAAAGTGTCGAAGTGTTAAAGTTAAAGAATTTCAAGAAAGATGCAACATTAAAGCTTTCCAAATCAACAAATCAAGAAAGGTATGAGCATGTCGGTCCAGAAGTCGCAAGTTCACAAAATGGCAAAGTTACAAGATGGCAAAGAGATTGTGCTTGGTTGATGATCTCAAGATGCTCAAGATCACAATGTCAAATACAAGTTCAAGGAACAAGCTCAATCCTAAAGTCAATGATCACTACAACATATTCACAAGAGTAAGAGCTAAAGACTAAAGATGAAGCATAGTATGCTAGGTTTAACGTTTTGTAAATTGGAGTGACCTCCCTTAGGGGGAGATTGTTAGAAACACAAAAAGTGTCGGTCACTTCCAAGTTGTAATAGTCTTAGCTCGTAGTTTATGTCTTAATTAGATTAGTAATCTAGTCCGGCCCAAGACCCATGGGAAGCCCATTAGAGCCCATGGGCCGGCCACTATAGGTACTATATAATCCCCTCTCCTAGCCTTGGAGAGGGTTGGTTGTTCCATTTTTCCATTTTCATAATACATTTCATCCATTTTTCCATCCATTTTATCTCTACACACAACCACATCCATCTTGTTTTGGTTTGATCATAAGATTATTAGTATTCTATAGTGCTTCAGGCTGAGGCTTTCTAGATTTGTTTAGGAAGATCAAGCAATAGTCATACTAGGCCGAACCCTTAGTGGCCCAACGAAACCAACACACCTCAAACAACACACTTTCGTTCTTTCATGCTCAGGAGCATCAGTAACAAACATTCGCCTTCCCTGGGTGATACACGATTTCGCAATCGTAATCACTCAGCAACTCTAAAACCAGACAAATGTTGCTCATATTTAATTCATTCTGATCTGAATGTGTTGTAAACTTTTGTGAATCAGTGAACACGTGCACTTGGTTCCGTTATCAGATGTGCCTCCAATTTTTTAGAGCGAACATACTGCCCCAAGTTCTAAATCATGTGTTTAGTATTGTTCTTTTCATGAATTTTTAACTGGCCGTGAAGCCATCAAGAAATCACCATTTTTCTCTTTGAATCAAACACATCGCACCAAACCTTCTTTGAAGCATCGCAGGTATGGGATGAATCTACCCTTCCCTCAGGTTAAGGCAAGGATTGGTGCACTGCACAGCTTCTACTTCAATAGTTTGAATAAGCTGCTTCTTGTTTATCGCCCCAATCAAACTTGACACCTTTCTGGGTTAGTTTGGTCATTGACTTGGCGATCTTTGAAAACCTTGATGAAATTTCTATAATCGCCGGAAAAGGCCCTAAAAATTGGCAAATCTCTGTTGGTGTATTAGGAGACGCCCAATCTTTGATAGATTCAATCTTGGCAGGGTCAACGTGAATACCTCGACAGTCAATCACGTGACCGAGGAATCTATGACCCTGGAAAATCCAGAATTACATTTGGACGAACTTGGCTATAATTCTTCATTCTTAAGCATTTTCAGATTTGCTAAGTGTTTCTTCATGTTCCTTCTTACTTTTTGGAGTAGATCAAAATTTCGTCGGATATGAAGGACAATTACAACTTGTCCAGATCACGGTTTAACACACACGGTTCATAAGGTCATGTACACGGCCGGTGCATTAGTCAAACCAAAAGACATGACTTGGAATTCATAGTGACCGTATCGAGTCCTGAATGCAGTCTTGGGAATGTCTTCTTCTCAAACCCTCAACTGGTGATACCCTGACCTCAGATCGATCTTTGAATAAATACTCGACCCTTGCAGCTGGTCGAATAGGTCATCGATCCTTGGGAGTGGGTAGCGGTTCTTCACTGTCAGTTTGTTCAATTCCCTGTAATCGATGCACATCCAGAAAGACCCATCTTTCTTCTTTACAAACAGAACCGGAGCTCCCCTAGGGTGAGGACTTGGTCTTCTTATGATAGCCTGCTGTACGTAAATTCTGTTAGTTTGCTCGCTGGTTCATGAATTTCGGACGGTGCTAATCTATATGGTGCCCGTGCTACAGGTGTAGCACCCGGTACCAAATCGATTTGAAACTCCACTTGTCGAGTGGGTGGTATACCCGGCAAGTCCTCAAGAAAGACTTTAGGAAATTCTTGAACAACTGGCACATCTTCAAGTCGTTTCTCCTTTGACTTGTCTTCGTCTTTGGTTGCGGTGATATTTGCTAAGAATACGTGACATCCCTTCGTTAAATACTCTTGAGCCTTAGTACACGAGATGATGTTTAATCGGGTCCCGTGTTTATTGCTGCTTCTGTCACCACGAACGATTAAAATTTCGTCTCCAAAAGGAATACGAATGATCTTTTCCGCACAGACAATAATGGCATGGTACTTTGCCAACCAATCCATACCAATTATCACGTCAAAACTACCTAGTTCTACGGGCATTAGGTCTATGTTGAAAGGATGATTTAAGAGGTTTAACGTACAACCCCGGATAATAGTGTTTAACCTAACTATTCGCCCGTCGGCTAGTTCGACATTATAATCATGATCTAATGCAGTCGGAGTGATAACAATTCGAGAGCTAAATGCAGTAGATACAAAACTCCTATCGGCACCGGTATCAAATAAAATAGATGCATATCGGTTGTTTAGGAGAAACGTACCCATGACGACATTGTTGTCCGGGTTTGCCCCTGCATTGCCCACGGCATACACCTTTGCCTGAGCCTTGGCATTTCCAGCCTGATTACCCCGGTTGTTGTTGTTCTTCAATTTTGGGCAATCCTTCTTGAAATGCCCTTGAGCACCACATTCAAAACAAGCCCTCTGATTAGCCCCAGTGTTGACATTTAGGGGACTTCTGCAGTCACGACCTAAATGACCAAATCGGTTGCACTTGTGGTCATTTTGGCTGCAACATAGGACATCCATGGTGAGTAGTTACAATTTGGAACACAGAGGTTTGGCCTCCGTCATGGTTCATGTCAACCATTTCCTGCGGCCATAAGAATTTCAGTGTTTTGTCTCTTGTTTGGTTGCTGGTTCTGGTTGTTCCTGGCGGTGTCATCAGACTTTCTTTTGTTGTCAGCCTAACGTTCGGCCCAAGTGTTGATCGTCTTGTCCATGAGTTCAGTGGCGAACTCAATGGCATCCTGCATAGTTTTTGGCTTAGTTGCATCACATGCATGGATTGTGTTCGGGCAAGCCACCGACATTATTTCTTAATTGGTCTATTTCTTTCCGGAACATACTCGATCGCACCATTGTGCCAGAGTTCTTGGGAAACGTTGGGCTATAGGCTACACATCATTAATTCTACGTTTTAAATTCCACATTTCAAACTCTAGTTTCTTAATTTCACCCCTTGGGCAGTACTTTTTTGTCATCATCTTTTTCAGTGTCTTATATGGCATTGCATGAGCAGCTTCAGGAGTAGTGGTCATAACATGGGAGTTCCACCATGTAAGAGCATTTCCTTGCAGGGTACACGTAGCAAAATTTGACTGGGATGCTTCACTTACAGTTGCTTATGTTGTAACAGATTCCATTCTTTTTCAAACCACTGAGTGAAGTCCAAACAACTCCCTCAGTGCTTTGAAGTTCAAGGGTTGGCTTTTTAGAAGTCCGCGGTTAGGTGCATTCACGAGCAACTGCAAGGCCTTCTGACACACGTTTCATGAAGTATGGGTTATCATCGCCATTCTGGGTCGTTGCATCCACGTGCTGCCAGTGCTGCAAGAGTAACGCCTTCATTAATCATTGCCATGAATTTTGGGCATTAGTGACAGATGTAGTTGGTATGAGTGTCTGTGACTGGTTGTTGGTGTTGCATTTGCATCTGGGTTTAACTCGTGGTCTTTCTCTTTGGTTGGATGCCATTTTCTTTAAATCACAACGAAAACATAATACCCATTAGATTTCATTTAAAAATCATAACTTATTGACATAACCATATACACATTAAATAAAAACAAGATCACATCACACAGTGAAATGTTACGACTGGTTTATTGAAATTAATCCATGGTAATAAACTAAATCGACATTCATTTAATATAAATTCGATTTCATAGATAACGTAATCCATCCGTTTCATATATAACTTGGAAAAACATACATGTTTGGTTCAGATACAAAATGATTACTACACTTAGGTTACAAGACAAAAGAAATAACCTAAAGCCATACTAGCCGGGATATACCCGTAACACTTAGTATGTTGTACAAGATAGATAATACCTAAACAAAAGACCTATACTGGGTAACTAAACAAAAAAAAGATCTATATAGTCTGCTAGCTGGGAATAACCCATAATACTTAACAGGCTGCATAGCATAGCTACAAACATAACAATATCTAGGAAATGCTACGCTCTCCTGGTGATCAGGCTTGCTGCCAGACCTTTTGCGGGTCCATGCTACCTCTGAAAACTCGACATCTGTGTCTGTGTCCCTTCAACAACCTCAATCCTGTCTTAGTCTATTGAACCTTCGTCTTGTGGGTATGATGCCAACAACTCTGAAATCACCCTCTGTCTCTTGTGATCTGCTGACTGTAACTCTGAAATCAATGCACTCTGCGCCACTACTGTAGTACGTAATGACATAACATCTGAACATGATAAGTCAGCTAGCATCCATGGATAGTACCAAGCATTCACGAGCCATCTTAGCCTCTCTCTCTCTTATATTACTGTCTAAACGACGATGAAACAGGCCTATCACTTAAACAAAAAGTTGGACTCGGCCTCTCAGTTCCCCCCCCAGATCCCGGTCATCTTGAGCATACTCCATAATACCATTACATGTTGGTAGGTCTCTCCTTCAAACAATGGTAGCAAGATCGGTAACCCTCTGATTGTCCCCCTCTAGGGTAGTCGACCAATGCTATACTCATCGATTGGCTCCTACCAGATCATCCATGTATCAGTAAATGCATAGTCCTAACTCCCTAGCGTCGGAACATCTGGGAGGGACATCAACCATATCTGGCAAATCCATAAAGTCTTCCCTCGCTATGGTAGTATATGGTTAAGGTCTATCTGCCTAGCATAGGCACCGGCTGCTGAACCTCTCCCCGACACCTCACGATCTAGGGGTGGAGGAATGCAACGCACCCTCTTTCGAAGCGGTAAACAACTCTCGGAAATCTCAATATGAGTAGGGCTATTGGGTGGTGGTGATGGTATCTGTGGTAATGAAGATGATAGTGGAGTAAGTGGTGATGGTGGTGGGGTGGTTAAGGCAAGGAAGCCATCTCGACCTTCGTTCCCTAGGGAGAAGTGATATGGATGGTCATCCGATAGATATCCTGGCGGTCATACGGTGTTTCAAGGTGAGGACAGAGTCGGCCGGAGTGGGTGCTCCCCCCTCCTACACCCCATCTCGTCTGTTCCTTATCATCATCATCCCTATTAACAGGGTAGTCAGCTAGATCCTCCTCGGGATCCTCATCGTCCTCCTTCGGCTCCTCCTCTGGATCAGACTCAGGAACATATCCTGGGGAATCTGCAGTGGGGATGTGGCAGCATCAGGTAGAAGTGGCTTGCTCCCATCGGCGAGAGTATTTCATCCTCTGTGGCATGTACTTAGGGTACATCGGCTCAGGAAAAAAGTCCAGTGGGGGAGGTGACTGCGGCTCCTCTGGGGGCCAGGTATGTAGTCCGGCGATGGTGGAACCTCAGGGCCAGGTATGTAGTCAGTGCGTGTTGGAACTGTAAGTAGCCATTAGGTAAGCATAAGGGTCCTCTGGCATAAGAGGTTGGTCCATTGATTCTGCGTGATTGAAACAATGTCTGAATCGTCCTCAACTGGAATGGATACTGATGTGTATGTAACTGTAGAATGCTCAGAATCTTGACATGATAATATCTGAAACAAATTAGCTTATTAGTATGCTAATATAAAGACTCCTTATAGTAATATCATTTATATTATAAAACATGTACAATCATGAATATCAATCTTGAATGTATCTAGCCTAAGCCGGACTAATGCACCATATTAGTGTATGTATGTCCCGTGAAAACCCCTTTGTATGAATGCAATGTTTGAAAACGGTTATAGTCCAGCAAAAACATTTGACCTGGTTCTCTATAACCTTGGCTCTTGATACCAATCTGTAACACCCCCAAATTGGGTCGCAGCGGAATAAGGGTCCGGGGCGTGTTACTTCTCAGATCAATAACACAAGATATATATAAGAAAGACCAACAGTCGTTTTAAAACAGATTACATTGATATAATAATGTATGTGTTACTAAAAGCTCCGAGCTTTTACTTATATTTACTTGTTATGGTTACAAGATTTTCCAGCCCCATACGTGATATACAAAATGTAATGCGACTAAATCTTTAATGCATGACTTCAAAATATAACCACCAATGTATCCTTCGCACCTCGTGCTTAATGACCTCCTGAAAAACATTGCATTTAAAACGTCAACATAAAGTTGGTGAATTTCATAGGTTTATGTAAATGTATATGCAGGACCGCCAAGCACGTTTCCCTCAGTCGATAATGCAACAGGATGCAGATCAAATGAAATTACGTTTTGTCTAAGCTCGTGACACCGAAGCATCGACATAATGATTTACATTAAATTAAATATTGCATACATTGCCCGGTGTGATGTTCCAGCCCATAACAACCCATCCAGTATCCGACATGATATACGTTCGTTTCCAGTGATAGCTAGTCACCCGAACGGGGAGGTCAATCCCAAATAGATCTATCTACAATCATTCGCGCTCACTTTCCAGTAATTGACAGTTCATGATTCATAGGCATAGTGGGTTATCGCTACTTAGGCAAAACGTAATCATGATAAATATACACTTGGCATCCATTTGTAAAAAATGATTGTTTCTCACCCCAAAAAACTTTGTACATTTAATTAATTGTAAAACATGGGGCTATGAACTCACCTTGAGTGAGTAAACTAATAACAAAATATCCCAAGTAAAAACGCGTCACGCTAACGCCCGAGTGCAACCTAGTTAATATAGGTCCGTCAGTATTTCAAGTTACGTTGGTTAAACAAAACTGTATATAATCCTATATGTTATCAACGTACTTCGTTTTCGTTCGGGCTATCATAATTTATGGGTCATGACTTGGACGTACGGGAGTTAGGACACTTGAAATCCGTAAATCCATACAACTAGTCAATACGCATTCGAAGAAGACCTCCATTATGAAATTCCCTAGAAATATAGCATTAGTAATAATAACATATATAATATATATAGCTATATCACCATCTAATCGTTTAAGTGAAATCGTAATTATAAAGTAAAAACGTTTATAATTACGCCTTTAGTAAAAATGACATAACTTTGTCGTTTTAAGTCCGTTTCTCGCGTTTCTTACGCCCACGCTTTCGTATTAAGACGAGTGATCATAAAATCACATTTTTAGGTTTTTGAGATTCTGTGATGAATAGTAATTGTACTATCATAACAGCTATATAATCGTTTTTATACTTTTAATTAACGTAAAACCCGTTTTTGTCGTATCTTATTCGTTATAGCTCCGTTTTTAGCGATTCTTTCGAACACGTTCTCGTAATTGAAAGTTTTATCATATTATTGATGTTTATAAAGTATATGTTACTGCCATGAATAGTAACTTTTTATAAAATTTGTTTTATAAAGTATTTAGCGTCGTAAACTCGTAACTAGTGTATCTTCTTCGTTATTAATCCATTTTTTGAGTTTCTTATCATTTTGGAATCCTTATGAGATGTACTATCTTTATAAAACATAATATGGCTGCTTCCAAAATCGAACCAAAACAGAAAGTTTGAGGTTTTGTGATTTAGACATGTTTTAAGCTTGATTTTTGTACCATTAAGCTTCAACACCTTATTACAACTACTTCACAACATTTCTATCTTATGTTTTACATATATAAAGTCCATTAGATCATACTTTACTCAAGTGTGTTCAAGATAACAAGTTTAACTACCATTTTCACTTGTAACTCATAAGTTAACATTAGAAACCCTAATTTGTACATATACATGTTTATACTTAAACAACATGTTAAAACACTTATACATCCCTTTTAACATCATATTAGCATCCATGTGACATGTAAATAAGTTCATAAAACATTAATCATAAGTAAATATCCATTTTACATATTCAAAAGTACCCTAAATGGTGATTTAGCTAAATATAACATATGAACACATAAAATCTTAGTTATGAAATGATTAAGCCTTATATATAACCTTGTGTGGATGATTGTAGAAAAGAAAACCAATCATACCCTTGTGATTTAAATTCTTGGTTTGAAAATATAGGATGAAAACCCTAATTTTCCCAAGAAACCCTTTTCTTCCTTTTCTTGATTCCTTCCTTGCAAATGGTTAACCAAGCCTTGAATCCTTCTTAGAATACCTTAAATATGATGTGTGTATGCTTGTATAATGATATAAAATCAAGCTATGGATTTGGTTTTGTTAAGGTTTTGAGCCGTGGGTTGCTTAAGAGACAAAGGAGGAGTTTTGTGATTTTTCTTGTAATGAAATGAAGTGTATGAGTCCCTAGCTCTCATATGCATGCATATATATACTACTTGGGGACTCATGAAGATATTTCTTATGTCTAGTTGATCATGTGAAAGGTGGCAAGGATAAGAATGCATGGAAGAAAAGCTAGAGCTTATCTTGGATAAGAAAAGCTAGTCATAAGATCAAGCGGCATGCTAGATCTTTTTTGAAGATATTTGTGATGGTTCTTGGTCTCATCTTGGCTTTCCTAGTCATTATACACGAAATTATATATGTGTATAAGTTAGGATATGCTTTTAGTCTTTTATATAATGTATACTTGCATTATATGAAGTATAATGTAGTATAGACTTAGAAAAATGTATAACTTGCACATGGTAGAGTTTGATTTGAATTCTTTCATGAAGAATATGTATAATGTGATAAATACTTGAAGTTTTAAATTGTGAAAGAAATATCAACGAATATTGGTGGAGAATTTACAAATCTAGAGATCTTGAAGTGTTGGAGTCTTGAAACTTCAAGGCGGCTGTTCAACACAATCTTGCTAATAAACTCAACATGGAGAATCTACCGAGCAAATATCAGGGAGTTTCTCATTCTAATTCTTTTTAATTCCCGTATTTAATGTTTTATCTATACAACGAGGACGTTGTATAATTCAAGTGGGGAGATGGAATTAGAATGTTTACTTGTCCTATTTTTCACCCTAAAATGCTTAAATTATGCTCAATTTTTTTAAGCATACTTTTGTGAAATTTACTTTGATACTAACCGCACTACAATAACCCTTGTAAGATATTGTGACGATTTATCTTTATCCGAATCCCAAATGATTACCCCAAATTTCCATAAAATATGAGTGTGCCGGTGATGTAGTAGACTTTAGAACTTGGCTTGGTATATCACTCGAGACCGCAGTGACGAGTACTATGGATTTAGATGGAGTAACTTGTTTAAATTGGTAAATTTTAAGATTATTGATGTGTCGTTGTGTGGTGTTTATTTTTGTGATTCAAGTTTTAAATTTATATTTTGCCGACTTAACCAAAAACAACACTTTAACGGGCAGTGTACCCGGTCGGTGGTAGATTCGTGTAAGTAGGGTGTCGAACACTTGAAGCGAGGTTAAATTTCTCAATTTATTTATATTTTGGTTATACTTAGTCTAAGTTAATTCTAATCTAAGTTAATTCTAATCTAAGTCAAACCTATGCTAATCCTATGTTAGTTCTAATCCTAATTCTAACAGGTAAAAGGGGGGTTTCAGCCTGAGAGACTGGCACGGGTTTGTTTGGTGACTACAATTAATTCAAGACACTTTAACCCACGCAAGCAAATTAACAGAAGATAAAAGAGCGGTCGAGCCTTATGATAGAAATTGTATTAGCCAAAATTAATCCGATTAGAACGTTGGTTTGTTTATTCAGTGCAATGATTACTTATCTCAGAGAGGTATATCATTCTTGGACTTAGGCGGGACTTCATCCTAAGACCTAAACATTTAATTGTTTAATGCCCGTTTACATTGAATGATCATTTTTAGTTTACGCGATTTATCTTAACGATTACGATTTAAAAGCAAACGCGTAAAACCATAAAAATAAATTATGGATTACATAATGTCGTACAATGACCTAAAACACGAGGTGTTATACCACTTGTCTAACTATCCAATGGAATCAAAACATTACTTGTTGGATTATTTAGATTCACCTACTAGTCAACATGTTCAATAAACCAAAGGCAGTTTTCGTTAACTAGTTAAGCCAGAAGCGTATCCTTAGCACGATTTTAGAAGGACAATACTTGTGATCCTATGATTCTATATGTATAAATCACTATATGGAGAGCTATCTCGGTATCTATATTACTTGGTCCGTATCACTAGATCCAGTTGAATAATAGGTCGCATACAAAAGCACGTAAACAAGTATGAATTGATAAACATAAATAAGCATTCAACGATAAATTAAGCAATCGAGATATAAACAAAACCAAACATTGAGATCTTCATAATAATTGCTAATACCCGAAGGTATTAGCCTTCAAACATCATAATTAATACAAGAGTAATTGTTTTAGCCAAGGTAAACTAACCGAGTTAACGAATGATACCAAAAACTGAACGATTACAAAAGTAATAGAAATTACACGTTGTCTTCTATGGATTGGAATGCGTTGCAAGAACTCTTCTGCTCTTTTTCTCCTCTAAAATTTGACTTTTGTGGTTTAGGTATCGAGAATATAATTTAGCACACTTAAAACTCGTTTTTGAGTTTTCTATTTATACTGTCTGGAAGTCGATTCGATACGGCGTATCCAAGGGTTTGGATACTGTGTATTAGAGTTTCTTGGAGTAGGGACCACATTTAAAATCTTCCAGAATCTTCACATACTATATCTTTAATACGGCGTATTAAGCTTCTCTTGATACGACGTATTGAGTTTGTTTCCTTTATGGGTTTTGGTGAGTGCAAGCACGGATACGTCGTATCTTCCTTGATGGATACGGCGTATTGGTAGTTAGAACCATTAATCTTCAAAATATCTTCATTTAAAATCCAGAATGCGCGTCTTTTGCTCATATTTACCAAGTATTTCGTAATTACTGCAATTCTTAAATATAAACGATTAAGTAACAATTCTTTGCAATAATTATGCAAAATAGGTTAAATACATGGTATAAATGATGCTATAAAATAGACGTTATATGATGTCATCATTGGTATAGTGACAGAGTTCACACTTAAGTTGTGGTTTTTGAATAGGCGTTGGCCTGAGTGATTTAGATAAGCCAAATATCTGAACTTTTGGTTTAGAATCTTGACTTGTTTTTGATGAGTCAACTGACTTGGATGACTCAGTTTGTTGAATCTGTGATTTTGATTCAAGAGTCATTTGGTCAGAATTGATCTTTTCATTTATTAACATCTGAACAAGTTTAGTTCATTCATTTATCTTTGATTCTTGTTCAGTGTTCTTGACTTCAGCAGGAACTGAAGGTATGGTTCGCTCAGTCTCACTAACAGTGACAGTTCCTGAAACACTCCTGTTTAAAGAAAGGTAAATGACTCTACCTAAGCCTGGTCTTTCTTTTGGAGAGTGTGGTTGAAAGGTAAATGACTCTACCTCTGAGCTTGGTGAAGCTCCCTAAAGATTTTTCAGGGAAGGTAGAGGAGTAAGAGATTCTGCTTCAAAATATTTGGATGATTCAGGGTTAGTTGATGTTTTAGTAGGTTTAAAAGACTCATTCACATCTTCACTTTCAGGGACTAGAATTCTTCTAGCATTAGATTTTGGAAGTTTGCTGTCAGGATTGAGTCTTTGGATTTAGGGACCATTTCATGGTCATAACCCATGGAAGCAGGAACGAAAAGATTTTCATTTTCATTCATTTTTTATGATGATTCAGTGAACAATTCACCACCAAGCACTTTCTTCTTTTGTTAAGGAATTTGCTCACTGATGCATTGACTGTCCTTTTTTGAGCTGGATAACCATTTTTCATTGATCTTTTTCTCATCTTTGAGTTGTTCTTGAAGAGCATGATTTAACTTAGTAAGTTTAGTGTTTTGAATTTTGAAAGTGACTGCATCAAGCTTAGCTTTTTTTAGCATTAATAGTTCATCTCTACACTTGTTTAATTCAAAAACAATTTTGTTTTATTTTGAAAGTAAGTTTAATATTTTATCTTCAACAAACTTAAGATAAATATTGATATACTTCAGGTAATTTTGCCAATCGGCATCTTTATCCATAGAGAGAAGAATGTTTACCTTTTTATGGTGATGTCGATCCATTCACCATTTCGAGCAAGATTCTTTCCTACAGTGAGCTCATCATCAGCTAGAGCCATCAGTACCTTGACCTGAGTTTCTTCTTCATCATCTAAAACCTCTTCCTCATCCTAAACAAAGGTTTTAGAAACCAGACCTTTGTTCTTGGTTGAAAGGCCTTTGGGGTCTGAGAGGTAGAGGGACTGGCCTTAAGGAGTGCAAGTTTAGCTTTCATTTTCTTGTAGTCAGCCTTGTAGTGTTTCTAAACTTTTGGATTAGTGATAACGCCTAAATTATACATGTTTTTGGCGGCGTTATTTGTATATATTTTATCATTTCTCATGAACTTTTGATACTTAATAGCATGAAATATGTGCAGGTTCACTTGACGACATTCTGAGCTTAAAAAAAATTAGAGTACAAGTGTTTCTACTCATTGGAAAGTAGGTTTAAAGAAAAGAAAGAACTAAAACTAAAAATGGTAAGAAGTACGCCGTACATTTCTGTATGTACGCCGGACATCCTATCAAGTTTAATAGAATTAAAGGGAATTAAATGAAGACTGCATTAACTCACCAAGTACGCCGGTTTTATACGAAAGTACGCCGCACTTCCCTGCAGCATTAATGATTCTTGCATCGACATAGGCGAAGTACGCCACACATTTTAGAATGTGCGTCGCACTTTGACCCCTTCTCAGCGTATAAATAGAGAAGGATTTTCAAACCATTTTGCATATCTCTCACACATTCATTCTCTCATCTAAAGATTTTCACACACAAATCTCTCTTAAACATCTTGAGTTGAAGATCAAAGAACGAAGAACACCATCATAGTATTTAGTGAATAAAGGTTGTAGTAAGATTCAATAGTTGTAACGGGTAGAGTTTGATCCATATTTTTACCCATGCATAGTATGTTTCTTGTTTCTTTACTCTATTTTGTTATAAACTTCGTAGCCATTAAAGGCTAAATCTCTCATGACTACTTGGTGAAGTTAATATAATCAATAAGCGTTTGGTATAATTGCGATCTTTTTAATCATAAGCTTATGATGAAATCCTATCGTGTCTTATCTTATCAACTTTGATTGTATACTCTTAACGGTATAGGTCGAAAGACCCGTTGTGAACTATATAGTTTTAAAGATTTGTCTACGGTCTTTATCGTTTGAAAGGAGAAATCCGATTACATTATTTGATAAAAAATGGATATGATATAATAGTAACTAGATTATTTGAGTGACACATTTGATCGAGTTAGCTATATATAAGTCTTAAGTTAAACAAGATAATTTGTGAAAATGTTTTCCCACAAGAAACACTTTTTATAAGTTAAAGTCCTAAATCTGATATCATATATATCACTATTGCTTAGGAATTATATGAAGCTATCCGAGTAGTCATCTTTCTCAATATTGAATCCAGCACCATTTATCTTATAATTGTTAAAGTTTATTTTAACTACGATTATTTGAACACTAATCAAATCCTTGTGAATGACCTCGTCTTACCTAAAATATTATACTAATACGTGGGTTATACTTTTACCCGTGTATTTCCATTTAATAAATGGGTGATTTCAGTCTTATAAATTTAAAGTTATTAAAACACATCAAAGTTTTTGGCGTCGTTGCTAAGGATTTTAAAGCTGTTCTGTAATCAAATTTGGAAATAATTTTTAACCATTTTCTTTTTCAAAAATTGTCGTACAGTTTTCTAGCAAACTGAACTAAAAAATCATTTCAAACACCTACACTTTCCGCAGTCTAACGTTTTCTCCTAAAAACGTTTTCAAAAACCAAAAATCTCCCTTAGATGCATACACGTGCTTCCAACTCTTAGCTTGTTGAACCACTCCCTAAACATGAGCAAACCCTGAATCGAAGACTTCATCGACGAAACAGGAGAGTTCCATTCTAACAAAGAAACAAACCACCTGCACAACCAAAAGTTGTTTACGCTACAATTCTTGACAACAATTATTTATGTAACTTTCATTATATCCTTGAAAATTACAATCTAATGGATGATGAACCTATTTGGACTGCTGACCGTGTTGTCGCTCCGACTCCCGGTTCCCCAATTACCATTCCTGAAACCGCAAACGAATTCACTATTAAAGGTAACCACTTGACTCTCGTCAAAGGGAGCCAATTTGATGGTAGAATTAAAACCGATATGCACAAACATATTTACGAATTCCTCGGAATATGTGATATGTTTAAAAACAAAGACATCGAAAATGAAGCCGTCCGCCAAATGATGTTTCCCCTATCACTTACGGGTGAAGCAAAAACCTGTCTAGATGAGCCATCGAAACTTGGGTTGAACTTCATACCGCCTTTATAAGCCGATTTTTCCCCTATCTCTTTTTGATCGACTCCTCGAAGAAATCCGAGCCTTTTCTCAACATGAAAATGAAACCTTAACCGAAGCTTGGCTCCGTATGAAAGAAATGCTCAGAAATTTCCATGGTCACAACCTATCCAAAGACGATATCATAAAAATATTTTATCACGGTCTCAACGAAATGACTCAAAAAGTTCTAAATGCTGCAGCTGATGGTATTTTCCTTTACAAAACACCAAACCAAGCTTATCAACTCCTTGAAGACAAAGTCTTACTTAAGCTTGACTGGGCTAAAAACCAAAAAAAACAAAATCAACTCTAAAGAAAATTGTTGCTTTCGCCGAAGAAGGTAGCAGTAATTCTAATACTAACAAAATTATGGCATGAATAGATTCCATGACCATGAAAATGGATGCTCAATACAAAGAATTCCAATCTCGTTCAAAACAACCAAACCATGATCATAACGATAATGACACACCTATGTCTTCGGAAGAAGTAGCCAAATTTTTGAAAACCTTCCGTTGTACTCGTTTTTACAATGATTATCGCGACCGTGACTCAAATTGCGATAATCGGCATTCAAGCAGAAGAAACGATTACAATCGAGACAACTATTGATTTAACTCTGATGATAAACTCGACCTTAAAAAACAGTTAAGTGATTTCTAAAAAGCTCAACACTCGACCAACTCTTTTGTCAAAGATACTTTTAAGGATCTCAAAACCAAACTCGACACAATAACCAAAAATCATCAAGCCTCGATCCAAAATCTCGAAGCTAAATTTGACAGATTAGTTGACAAACAATCTACTCAACCTTCTGGATCTCTTCCTGGTAACACTCAACCTAACCCAAAAGGTAGCTCATCCAAACCTTATCAACTACCGCAAGCTCGAAACGAGCATGTAAATTCCATATTTACGCGGAGTGGTAAATCCTATGACCTACCTATCAACCCAAATGATCAACAAAATGATTTTGAAACTCCTATCAACTTCGATAGTGAGGATGAAAATGAGGAATCTACACCGCAACCTAAATCTCAAGCTGTAAAACCTCTCAAAGAAACTCTGATACCTAAACCATATAAACTAAAAATTCCATATCCTCAACGCCCTAGAAAAGAAAAAATGGAAGCCCAATATGGTAAATTCCTCAACATGATTGGAGCTGTTCGAATCAATGTACCTCTTGTCAAAGTTTTAGTAGGGATGCCAAACTATGGAAAATTTCTCAAGGAACTCATAAGCAATAAGCACAAACTCGAACAAATCTCATCTGCTTTCCTTAGCGATGAAAGTTCCACTATGATTCAAAACAAAGTTCCACCAAAACTTAGAGACCTCGGAAGATTTCTTATTTCATGTAACTTCAACAAAGATTTCTCATGCAATGCATTAGCCAACCATGATGCTAGCATTAATCTCGTGCCATATTCTCTATATGCTAAATTATCTCTCGAAACTCTCAAACCTACTAAAATGAGCGTAGGATTAGCCGACAAATCATTTCAACACCCTATTGGAATAGCTGAAAATATGCTCATCGAAGTTGGTAAATTCACTTTTCTTGTGGATTTCATTATTCTTGAAATGGAAGAAGACAGTAAAGTTCCTCTAATCTTAGGGAGACCTTTCATCCATATTACCGATGCAGTAATTCGAGTTAAACAGAAACAACTCAATCTAGGAGTTGGTACTGAACGAATGACCTTTCACATCAATTCTGCAATGAAACACTCCTATTCAAACGATGATACATGTTTCAGTATTGACGTTATCGATGAAATCTTAGAAGAAGATTTCGATGCTTTTCTCAAGGAAGGAAGTAAAATCCTTCATTCCATCGAGAGAACTATTCTCGAAGAAAAACTCTTTGCTGAATTAGATGAAGTCATGGCAATGACCGCCAATGAAAACTATGAATCTGACTCCAAAACCAAAGAACCACCATTTGAAAATATCACCTTTAACACCGATTATAAAATCAAGACGTCTCTTGAAGAACCGCCTTCAGATCTTGAACTAAAACCTCTTCTTGATAACTTGGAATATGTATTTTTGGAAGAACCTTCTTTTCTTCTAGTGATCATATCATCTCAACTTTCTAAGCAAAATAAAATAAGCCCATCTCTATTTTAAAAAGACACAAGCAAGCTTTTTTTTGGAAAACAACAGACATTCCTGGAATCTGTCCGTCTTTTGTAAACATAAAATTCAACTCTTAGATGACAAAAAGCCAGTTGTTAAAAAACAAAGACGATTAAATTTGAACATGCAAAAAGTTGTGAAAAAAGAAATTGTTAAACTTGTCGACTATGGTATCATTTATCCAATAGCTTATAGTCCTTGGGTAAGTCCCATTCACTCTGTATCCAAGAAAGGTGGTATTAAAGTAGTCGCAAACAAAAACGATGAACTTATTCCAACAAGAATCGTTACGGGTTGGCGAGTATGCATTGATTATCGTAAACTTAATGAAGCAACCACAAAAGTCCACTTTCCTTTTCCATTCATGGAACAAATGTTTGAAAGACTCACAGGAAATAAATACTTCTGTTTTCTCGATGGTTTTTCTAGATATTTTCAAATATATATCGATCCTATGGACCAAGAAAAAACGACATTCGCGTGCCCTTTCGGAACATACGCTTACAGGAAAATGCCTTTCGGTTTATGTAATGCTCCCACTACTTTTCAAAAGTGCATGTTAGCTATCTTTCATGACATGATCGAAGAATCGGTAGAAGTAGTCATGGACGATTTTTTCGTCTTTGGAAACTCCTTCGATAACTGTGTCAAAAACCTCGATAAGATGCTTCAACATTGCAAAGATGCAAATCTTGTCCTTAACTAGGAAAAATGTCACTTTATGGTTAAAGAAGGACTTGTGCTTGGGCACAAAGTATCCGGTGCAGGCCTTGAAGTTGACAAAGCAAAGATTAACGTAATCTTTAAGCTTCCACCACCTACTAATGTTAAAGGCATTAGAAGTTTTCTAGGACATGCCGGTTTCTACTGACGTTTCATTAAAGACTTCTCATAAATTACTCGTCCTCTAACTAAGTTTCTTAAAAAGATACTCCATTCGAATTCAATGATGAATGTCACAAAGCATTTAGTTCATTAAGAGAAAAACTCACATGTACTCCTGTGACCGTGAGCCCAAATTAGAATCTTTCATTTGAGCTTATGTGTGATGCAAGTGATTTCGCAGTTGGAGCAGTCTTAGGTTAAAAAGATGGAAAACACTTTTACCCAATCTATTTTCAGCTTATTTTTAGAGCTTATTTATTTCCGTAGCTTATAACATTAAAAAGTTAATATCTTTTTATGTTAAATTATCATTCGTATATTGATAAAATAAATTTTTGTGGGCTATAAGGTTGTGAACAACTCCTTTCAAGTTTTCTTTAAACCACTGTTTAACTTTCGGTGTCAAAAGTTGTGTGCTTGTGGTGTATTGTCATTTGGGCTTACCGTTGAAAATTTCTTTTTGGGCTTAACATAACTATTCAAACAGTAGCATGTTCTTCATGAAAAAATAAAGGTGCATTTTACTTTGTCAAAAAATAAAGGTGCGTTGGCGGTTCTTATAGTCAACAAATAAATTCGCAGAATCTCTTTGTCAGCCGAACTCGTAACTATTTCATCAACTAAACTCGCAGTTCTATTTGTTGACCAAACTCGCAGTTTCAAAGGTCACCGAATAAGCAACAAAGAAAGACATCGAATTCGCAACACTCCTTTAGTAACAGAATACGCAGTTTGTTAAGGCACCAAATTCGCAGCACACCTTTAGAAACCGAATTTGCAACTTTGTGTGGAAACCAAATTCGCAGTCTTACTTTCCAACCGAATTCTCAACTCCCTTGTGACCGAATTCGTAATATCAATTAGGAACCGAATTAGCAACTTACCTAGAACACAATATACACGTTTTAAGCTATTTCGAGTTTTTTGGTTTCTAGTGTCGGTTAGTTACGGGACTTAAAACATATACCATTACGATCGTGATCTTGCAACGATCATCGTGGTATATTCGGTTTTTACCGACGATAACCGTACCGGTTCAAAAGATCAAAACATAATCGTTGCAATTTTTTTTCATTTTCAAACGAGGAAGATAATAAAAAGGAGCGAAAGTTTTATTATTATTAAACTAGAATTAGTTTATGACACATGCAGCCATTGAACTTCATGATTAATTCACCTTTCGTTCTTGGTTTGATTATTAACCCTCCATGCTGAAACTAAATTACACCGTTAGTCCTTCCAACTTCAATTAACAACCGTTAAGCACTTTTCTTGGATTTCGATTACACCGTTAGTCCTTATTTGAGTTTTAATCAACCAATACTCATTTTTAAGTTGAAAGTTTGTGCACCGTTCATCGTTTTCGCTCGTTATTCGTCAACAAAAGCTCAAATTCTTCAATAACAACAACAATTTCTCAACAATTAATTATCGTTTTACGGTTTCTTCTTGATTTTGTAAAATCCCGTGAAAGGTTTAATTCTTTTCTCGGTTTAAATCATAGATTTGTAAATTCCCGTGAACATTAATTGATTTCAAACCACAACAACAGTCACTTAATCTACGAAAGATCCACAAGTTTGATTTCACACATCAATTACTTCAAAATGTTTAAAATGAATGAGAGAGTTTACAATCCGCAATCATAGATTCAAAGTGTTCCTCATCAAGTTTCAATGTTTCATCCACAAGCTTCTCAAGTGATTTATCCACAACCATCAATGATTCATTCACAATCATATCAAGTGATTCATCAACAAACATCTCAAGCATCAGTAGATCATATACAATCTGACTCAGGCTTTGTTGTACCATACTTTCTTCCAACTGATGATCCACTTGAAAGCCTCTATAAAGCTTTGACATTCATGAGTACCATACTTGCTTTAAGTTACCCATCATCCTATAATCAACTAGAGACTTTGTCAAATCCAATGCATTAAGTTGCTATGCCAGAATGACAGACTCTGAGTTATGTGGGTAATTGTTCAACAGGTAATGATCATATAGCAAGGTTGTATACTCAATCAAAGAAGACACAATTTCACAAGCAACAGATGATGTTAGCACAACTTCAAGAAATAGGGATTCAGTTGAGCAAAGACCAACTTGCAATTTTGGCAGACGCATGAGATAAAGTTGATTCTGGTCTAGGTGCTTTCACAATGACAACTAATGTACTCTTCCAAGCAGTTGGAGTTGAGGTATATGATTCAGATTATGATGATATACCTAATGCACAACCAAGTTTCATGGCCAATACCTCATGTTATGGTTTCGATGTTCTCGCTGAGGTAAACAATCAAGATAATATGAATAACAACATGATAAATCAAGCTATGCAGGCGATGCCATCTTCTAAACAATCGAGTGTTGTGAACCATTCAGAGACTGAAATAACCAGTGATAGAAATATCATTCCTTATTCAGAGTATGTGACAGAATCACAATAGGCAGTTGTTCAGAATTCAAACTCCTTTGCATAACTAGATGTACTGATATTATCTGTGATTGAACAACTTTAAAGCCAAGTAATTAATTGCACCAAGATTAATCTGGACAATAAAAGTGTCGATGATACTTTAGCTGCTGAGCTTGAAAGATATAAAGAACAAGTTAAAGTTTTGAAAGAATGACAAAATGTTGATTTAAAGAGTAATGATATCGTTTCAGATTCAAGTGCACAGTCTGTAGAGAGTAATCGTCTTAAACAAACTCTTTCTAAACATTTAAAAGAAAAGGAATGTTTAATGCAAACAGTTACTCTTCTCAAAAATGATTTTAAGAAAGAAGAATCTAGGAACATTGATAGAGAGATTGATTTAGAAAAGAGGATCAAACAGCTAAATAATATTGTTTTTAAAAGAGATCAATCTGCACAAACTGTTCACATGTTGATGAAACCTCAGTTTTTCTATGATCATACCACTAAACAAGCTCTAGGTTTTCAAAATCCTTTCTATCTAAAGAAAGCTCAGCAGTTAGAACCAAAGCTTTATGATGGTAATGTCATTAAGAACATTAGTGCTATTGTGTTTCCCTTATGCTTGCTAAAGAGAGTCGTTCAAAGATGCTTTTAAAACAACAGGATCCAATGATGTTAGAAAATAAAGTTAATACTACACCAGTTGATTATGCTGTTCTCAACCAACTTTCACAAGATTTTGAAAAACTATTTGTTCCACAATACAAATTATCTGCTGAACAAGTCTTTTGGTCTCAGAATTCTATAAATTCTTCAGATCCTCATTCTTCTTGTAGACCCACCAAAGTTGAGGTTCCAAAAGAACTTCCTAAAGTCAGCATGGTTAATACGAGTTTGAAGAAACTTAAACACCATCTTGCTGGATTTGATGTGGTTATCAAAGAAAGAACCACGATCACAACCATCACTAAGGGCTCGTAGGGGTTTAAACATACAAAAGCTTGTTTTAGGGATGAAATAATTCCATTTGTAAAAGCTCTGAAGGACTTATTCAATACATTCGATCATTATTTAATTGATGAACTTACTGAAGTCCAAAACGTCTTTCATCAAATGGAACAGGTTATGGAACAACATCGTTTAGAGTCTAAAACATTTGAAGTTAAAATGAATAAAGTTTTAAATGAAAACGAACGACACTTGGAACAAGTAATCAACAAAGATATAGTGAACATAATTATGAATTCGACTGTAGATAATGATTATGTGAATGTGCATGAATGTGAAAAGTGTCTCAAACTTGAGACTGAGCTTCTCAACAAAAAGGATTTCATTGAAAAAGAGACTTATGATAAACTGTTCAGAAGTTTTATCACTCTTGAAAAACATTGCATCTCTTTAGAAGTTGATACTCAAGTTAAACAGGAAATATTTCAAAGAGACAACTCTGTTTCAAATCAAAGTGCTGCAAGTTTTGATCAATATTTTGAATTAAATGAATTGAAAGCTCAATCGTAAGAGAAAGACACGGTTGTAAAAAAGTTAAAAGAGAGAATTAAATCTCTAAGTATAAATATGAATGAGGATAAGGCCAAGAAGAACATTGAAGAGATTGAAACGATAAATATTGAATTGGATCGAAGGGTGTCAAAGCTTATTGCTGAGAATGAATATTTGAAACAAACTTATTAGCAACTTTATGACTCAATCAAACCAACACGTATTCGATCAAAAGAACAATGTGATGCTTTAGTTAATCAAGTTAATTAAAAGTCTATAGATATCTCTGATTTAAATGTAAGTCTTCAGGAAAAAGATTTGGTCATAACGGCATTGAAAGAAGAATTACAGAAACTAAAAGGAAAAAGTGTTGTTGCTTGTCGTGAATCAGTGAATAAGCCAAAAGTAATTGCCCCCGTAGTGCATAAGGTATAATTGGAACCTCTCTCCCCAAAGCTTAAGAACAATATGGAAGTACAAGTAGACTACATTAGGAGTGAGAAGTTGGTTACCGTCACACTAATGAACAAAGCTAGGAAATTCACTTTTGCAAAGACTAGTACAACATCTGTCAATAATACACAAATTCAAGTAGTTGTTCACCAGACTCAGACCACTAACAAACCTTTAGTGCCTTCTACAAATGAAAAATGTTCTACTAATGCTAGCAGATCAAAACCTCAAAGTGAAACAAAAAATGATAGGATTATGCAACCATTAAGTAATAATCAAAAAGTAGAAGCCCGCACTAGAAATGATAAGCCTAGTCTGACTAAAGAAGATAGTGAGTCTAAATCTGTGTGCTTAACATGCAACAAATGCTATTTTGATGCAAGACATGATTTTTGTGTTGTACAACATTTGTCAGAAGTGAATGATCGTGCTAGAGCTAATGCTGTTAAGGGCATTAAAATGAAAGAATGGAAACCTACTAATAAAATGTTTAAAAATGTTGGATATAAATGGGTTCCCATAGGAAGGACTTTCATTATAATTAGAACTAAGTGTCCTTTAACCAGATTCACTTCCACTAAAATAGTACCTCCTAGGAAACCTGTTAAATCAACTGTAATAACAAACATAAAACCAAGTAGTGCATCTCAATGGAGACCCAAAGAAACAAATCATGCGAGTTCGAGTAGTCCACCTATGATTGTAGAATCTAGGACTGCTAACCACTTGGAACCCAACAATCATAGGGGATCAAATGTTTCTATTTCTACATGCTCTTCAAATGTCCAATGTAGGTCATACAACTTGTACCTTGGTAATGGGATTCAGGCTGCTCTACATATCTAATCAACATGGTCAACGACTTCTAAGTAAATATCAGCTTAGGACTCAGACTTCAAGAAATATGACTTACAGTTACTTCAGACTGTAACTCGGTCTTCATTCTATGGCTTATGTACAATTTAGTATATAACCCAAGCTTCATTGGATGGCGTCTGTAGACAACACTTCAGGCCCCGCTCCTCAAAGAAAAGAAAGGTGTACACTTCAGTGCGCTTTATCTTTAAAAGAAGAGAAATCTTCTTGTATCCTATGTAAATATATAAGATCATAAAAACACAAAAAGATTTTATTTTTATTTTTATTTTTACTATTATTATAAAATTTTATAAAAACAAATAGAAAAATATAAAATCAGAAAAACAAAATACAAAATTAGAAAATTAGAAAATTAAAAAAATATGTATCTCTGGCATGTCTTCTGAAAATCAATAACATTTACGGCCTTAGAACTGTCATTTAATAATGATACGAGGCTGTAAATGAAGTTCGAGCAGAAGTTTCAAAAGCTTTCAAAACATTCCAATATGGCTTGCTATTATTTCAGATAGCAACCCGGTCATCATCTTAAAGGCAAGTATTTCAAAAAGAAAACTTGACCTCATAAAGGGAATTTATTCTCGGGCATGGTCTACTTTATGACCATGTAAAGGCTTGTGTTTACTTTGCAACACAACCCGTGCTTCCTATATATAAATTAATGTACGTGTCAGTGCATTTCTTTGTCAAAATAAGAGAAATCTTATTTTTATTGGTAAAAATTGTCTTCACAATGAATCAGTGTTGTCAGTAATAACAAAAAGATTTTCAAAGACAATTTGACCACCCAAACAATGACAACAACTCTTTAAATAGAAAACGGGTCATTATTTGAGGGGGAGAATGTGTCTTCAAATAATCTTTTAAAACGGTCTTTCAAAATAAGTCACGGAATAAATGGATAATGTTTTGGATAATGACGGATAAAATTTATAAGGGGAGTTAATTTATATTAACTACCCGAGCTTTAGATGTCATTTGTTTCAAACTTTAGGGACTTATTTGCAATTTAAGACTTAGTTGAATCTCACGGTATAGATTTAAGCTTATCAATTCTTCAAACACGATCTCAAGTATATGTGCGTACTAGGTTTTGCTAATTCTGAGGTATCGAAACCAGCAAAGGGGAAGGAATAGATATACAAGAAAGATAATGAGTACACGTGATAGAGAAAATCAGTGTTTACAAGAATAGATATACAAGAAAGATATGTGCGTACTAGGTTTTTCGGGTGCATTATTTCAACTATATGGGGGTAGAGATATCTTGTGATTTCAAGTATGCATCATTTAAGATACTAGGGGGAAGTGTTGTAAGAAGATTTATTCTAAGCGTAAGAAGGTTTATTTCTGATAATGAATGTTTCCTCAAACGGTTGATCACTAAGCGTAATTTTAAAAGAGAGTATAATTAGTTGACAAAAGAGGTACACATAGGTTTGATAAGTAAGTTGATTCCTTAAGTTAGTCAGTATTCTGCAGAAAGAAATGAGTACATTTAGGACTTAGTTGACTTAGGTGTTATCATTTTGACTACTTAGAGGGAATAATTGTGACATCCAGGACTTAGTTGACTTTTGTGTTTTAATTTATATCATCACTATCGTATAAGGAGAAATACAGACATCCGATACTTAATTGACTTTGGTGTTATGGTTTTGAATTAATTGTGTACTTTAGATATTTGGGCTTTTTACATCAACACTTCTTAATGTGGCCTGCAAGAAATCTTTGAATCTACTCAAGAAAAGATTGTTGGTTCGGGGGGAAGCTAAGACAATTTCCAAAAGGAGATTATCAAGACGGACTACAGATTGCTGACGTAGATAGAATGACTTTGTCATTTTCGGTTTGAACATATTCAGGTCTTGTCTCATACATAGTCTTGTGAATATAAATGTGTAGTGTAGACTTAAAAAATAGGCATATATAGTGTTTGAGTATGATTTTTTCAAGAATTTCTTAGTAAATTCAAAAAATTTCAAATTATCATACTCAAACACCATATAATTCCCTCAAATTTAAGGGCGAGCATTAAAAATATTCCTAATACGGCTTGTTAATAATTGGACATTTTTTCCTCAAGAGTAGTTATATTTGAATCAATTGATATCCAAAAATACCAAGAGATTTAATATTTTTGATAAGGGGAGAAAATGAGATTAAAATATATGGCTAAAGATGTGATTTTCAAGATCTTAAGTGTACGCTATCCCATATATGTGCTAAAATCTTTCGACTAATCGATGCACATATAAAGGGGGAGAAACTGGTTACGTGTGGCAGATATGTGGAAGTACCAAAGACCGACCATTTAATTTACTGTATATGAGTTACAAGGTGGTTAAGTTTAGGTATTCATTCCCATGATCCAGCCAGAACTAAAGGGATCTACCCAGGGATATTCCACTAGTTAGTGTAGAAGTCCTTATATATGAAAAAAGGAGTAAAAGTGAGAATAAGGGAAAAGTGCCGACTAAGATGGAGCTAGTAATGGAACAAACCCAACAAGGTACTAGTTATGAAGTCTCGGTAAGTGCTGAAGGAGTAGAAGAATTAAAAAGAAAACTTAAGATAAATGGTGAAAAGAAAGAAGCCCTCCTTACACTTAGGCAGAAACTAGGTCAATACATATGCAGTCAAGAATCACGAAGATGATTGTTGACATTGAAGACTGACATCATACACCCAGTAATGCAATGCACAACCCTCCCTAGCCACTCAGAATCTCTCAAAAGATTTCTATTTCATTTCTCACGGAGATTACACATGTTTCTATCAACTTTCTCACTCCGAGTTAGTTGGTATTGAAAAGGTGGCAGTCTGCTCTAGCCTCTGATCACTAAAACCAAAGTGCACATTGAGTCTAGAGCTAAGAGATCATCCATAAATCTCATTAGGACATTTGTCAAAGATTATGCTTGCTATTTCACACAATGTGAATAACGAGAAATATATAAAGAGTCCTACGCATTATCCTTGTGATTTTGCCAGAACATCCAAGTGATACTTAAATATTCACAGTGAAGATAGAAATCCTGCTTGAGCCAACATCAAACAAGCTCATGGTAGGTGACTTGTGCGATTCTTATGAATCAAACTTATGACAACTAGAAAGCAACAATGGTGTGATTCTATATGAATCAAACTTGTTCCAGGTTATGGATCGACGATTAATGAATTTTAAATTGATTAAAACTCTCGATGTGTCACAAAACCACTTTAGCAAGTGACGCGTCGATTGATTTTCAAATTAATTTTTCTATTCAATTGGTGGGATAGTAACTCATTGGTTCACTCTTATTGTGTTGTCTGCTTTGAGACGTTTCGGTAATGAGAACATGCTGAGTTTGATGAATCTAATACATATGTGTTAGAAAGATTCGATACTTCAGCTAGAAATCCTGTCAAGCAGATTCTTCTTAAATTGAATCTACCTGATCACAGGTCGATCCTCACAGATTCAAAGGTTACTCCAACCAAACACGGGCGAATGACAAAGCCATATTCGTCCCCCGATTTATTGCTAACTGTTTTAATGCAAGATACTTAAAGATGGTCATGGAGGTACCTGATTCCAGCTGCTCACAGATTCAAAGCCACATGCTCATAACCGACCGACAAATATAAAGACATCATGAAAGTTTAAGTACATGTTTCAAGACTTTTGCTACTCTGATACCATACGTTTTTCTTGAAGTGATGAAGTATTAAAGTCAAAGAATTTCAAAGAAGTTTCTGTCACTCTGATACCGAATGTTTTTCTTATAGTGACGACGTGTTAAAGTTAAAAATGGTGGTGAAGGTACCTGATTCTAGCTGACTCACAAGATTCATAACCACATGCTCATACCTGACCGACAAACATAAAGACATCATGAAAGCTCAAGTACATGTTTCAAGACTTCTACTACTCTGATACCGTACGTCTTTCTTGAAGTGACAAAGTATTAAAGTTAAAGAATTTCAAAGAAGTTTCCGTCACTCTGATACCGAACGTCTTTCTCGAAGTGACGAAGTGTTAAAGTTAAAGAATTTCAAGAAAGATGCAACATTAAAGCTTCCAAGTCAACAAATCAAGAATGGTATGAGCATGTCGGTCCAGAAGTCACAAGAACACAAGATGACAAAGTCACAAATGCAAAACCGAGATTTATGCGTTGTTTTATGATCTCAAAGTGCTCAAGATTCACATCTCCACATACAAGTAAAGATAAAGGAACAAGCTTGAGCCTAAAGTCAAAGATTACTACAACATATTCACAAGATTTGTTCCACAAACTAAATTATCTGCTGAACAAGCCTTTTGGTCTCAGAATTATATGAATTCTTCCGAACCCACTCCTTCTTGTAGACCCACTGTTGGAAACAAGAAAAGTATCGGTCACTTCCAAGTTGTAATAGTCTTAGCCCGTAGTTTAACATATGATAAGCTTAATAAGCTAATATGGCCCAAGGCCCATGGAAGCTTTAGTAAAGCCCATGGCCGGCCTATGTATGTAGTATATATACCCTCTCCATGTCTTGGAGAGGGTGGTTGGTTGGTTGTTTCACTTCTCATTTTCACACACTTAATAATATTATCATCTTTCTCTCTCTAGAAACTTTCTAACCCACTTCTCTCTCTAGTTCTTGCATAATATCAAAGATTACTAGTATTCTTCAATTGGTATCAAGAGCCATGGAGTGATGTGTTTAGTTTTTGTGTTTGTCTTTTGATTTGTGTTTAAAACTTTTACAAAGAGCAAAATCTTGATTTATAATTTTTCGGCTTAAAAACCTTAAAGTTGTCATTTTTCTTGTTCCTATAGGGTTAGTAACACTAGTTGTACAAGATTTTTTGCAAAAAACCAATCAAAAATGTGTCTTTTTGAGTTTTGAAAATTTAGGTTTCGTCTCAGTTACAACCGAACTAGTCTTGTCTGTTGGAACCGAACTAGAAGATCGAACGAGTTAACCGAACTAGTTAACCGAACCAGTGGAACCGATCTAGTTGATTTTAGTTGTAACCGAACGAGTTGTTTTAGTTGGAACCGAACGAGTTGTTTTAGTTGTAACCGAACGAGTTGTTTTAGTTGGAACCGAACGAGTTGTTTTAGTTGGAACCGAACGAGTTGTTTTAGTTGGAACCGAACGAGTTATTTTAGTTGGAACCGAACGAGTTGATTTTAGTTGGAACCGAACTAGTGAACCGAACCAGTGGAACCGATGAGCCGAACTAGTATTTTCCTCTTGAGCCGAACTAACATTTTCCTCTTGAGCCGAACTAGCTTTCAACCAAACTAAGTTACTCCTTTGGGAACCGAACAAGATAACCGAACTAGTAAAGTTTCTTGACAATCGATACGAGTGCACAAACCGAAACTAGTAACTTTTAAACCAACACTAAAAACTTAAATTTTTAAATTTCTAAATTCTCGGTTATTTCTTTGACTTGTAAAAATCCCTGAACATTAACTTGTCTTCCCGGTTTTGTCGAGAATTGTAAAAATCGTGTAGTTTCAAAATTATTTCAAGACTCAAACAACCACACAGTCAAAACATAATTTCTTTCTACCAGTCCGGATCGATCAATTAGTAATCTTTTTGTGATACCACATTATCAATGTTCGACTCTTGCTGATATAAATCACTTCTCTAGGGTTGTGACAATAACCACGATGCTTGAAAAACATTTGGATGAGTCATGGAAAAGCAGAATGGAAACTTTATATGATGAAATAGACCACATGGTAAAATGATCCTTGCTTCCGTTAGAGAAGGATTCCCTCGTCTGGCCATCAATTCACCAAAGTGGATAGTGTAACAAGACTTAAGGGAAATCTACTAAGATCACCTGCAGAACCTTTCAGTGATTGTGACAACAAATCAATTAATAATCATTTCTAAGGACTTCTAACAAAATTTATACTCTTGTGAGTCAACATGTGTAGCCAAAGGATCCTTTGGAGGAAGATTAAACTGCTAATGTAAGGAACGTCGTTAACAAAGCTAAGAACGAGAGTGTAAGTGTACGATGAATTTGATAAGTTCACTTACAAGAAAGGAGAGTCGTTACCGAGTTAACTACTTGCGATTCACATGTACTCAATGATATGACATCTACAATGATGCCATAAGAGAGCAATTTCAATGTTAATACCAAGTTTCTGAACCACACTCTCCTGATGAATGGAGCACATCTGTTTTCGATGTTAAGTTGGTCCAAAGACTTGCATTCTAACCACTGTTTGATCAGCTTCATGTTACTTGGGAACAACATGAACGACATGCAAAGATGCAGTTCGTTTGTTTGATTGCTGGTGCGTAAATCCGATCCTCTTGTGTAGTTGCATCCTTACAAATATACACAGTCACCTTATCCAAACTATCAACCACAATACCAAAACACTCACTTTCACCCACCAGCTTCAACATATCCCTCTCCACAGTATGGTTTACCTTATCAGTCTCTACAATACTCAACTTATAATTCATAACACTCTTTCAGTAATTATCCATCAATGATTTTAAATCCATTATGTCACCACAAGTTTTATGCTCATCATCATCCATTCCCTCAATTCGATATTCCTCCCCACATTAACCTCCCAAATCTGAAATTTCCCAACAAGACTTTGGTCGAATTGTTCCAGTCTTCAGAAAGGTTGGATGATCCCATCATGATGCCATCAATCACCTGATGTCGTTTTTGACTGCATGTTGTCACCCTCCTGCTATCCCACTAAATAATCAGCGAGAAAAAACTCGTCTACACCCTAGGCAACAAGCTAACATCAATAATGGAAAGAGTTACACTACACAATTCAGGGGAGCAAACTTCTTTTGTTGCCGGGTACTTCAAGGACTGACACTCCAGGAGCACGTGGCTGAAATTCTTGGAAAACGAGGGATGGTTATTGCTACAACTGCAAAGGGGAATGCCACATGTCCAATAGTGCACCAACAAAGAGAAAAAGGGTATGATTTATGGTTTAAGGAGAAAAAGTGTTACTGGGTACAAGCTCAAGCACATGGTCAAATTCTTAAAAGAGGAGGAACTAGCTTTTTTTTAGGCAAGATCCAGATATTCTGGCAGGACAAGCACACAGACTGTCATTCTCATTATATGCCTGCTTCATCAAGCTGTAGATTTGGATGCATATGACTCTGATTTTGATGAACTCAAACTTGCTAAAGTTGCTCTCATGCGAATTTATCTCATTATGTTCAGATGCTCATGCTGAGGTCCACATCATTGATAATATGAATTCATAATGTGGTGGTAAATCAAGCTGTGCAAGTGGATGCCATCTTCTCAACAGTCGAATGTTTTGTGATCTTCAGAGACTGAAATAAACCAGTTTAGCAATTCACTTCCTTATTCTCAGTATGTGATTGAATCACAACAAGCAACTGTTAAGAACTTTAAATCCTCTGCAACACACAAGATGGATTTAATATTATATGTGATTGCAACAACTAAAACCCAGTTTCCTAATTTGCTACCAAGATAAATCTGGGAAAATAAGCGTGTGATGATACCTAAACTCTGAGCTTGAAAGATATAAGGAACAAGTTAAAGTGTTGAAAGAAGGACAAAATGTTGATTCAAAGAGTCAAAATAACGTTTCAGACACATGTGCACAGTCTGTAGAGATTGATCTTCTTAAACAAACTCTTTCAGAACATTTAACAGATAAGGGAATCTTTATACAAATGGAAACTCATCTAAAAAATTATTTTAAAGATAAGAAAAATCCAGGGGACACATTGACTAGCGAACATAGCTCTAGAAAGCAGAGAATCAAAACATCTAGATAATATTGTTTTTAAAAGAGATCAATCTGCACAAACTGTTCACATGTTGACGAAACCTCAGTTTTTCTATGATAATACACCCACAAGCTCTGGTTTTCCAAAATCCCTTCTATCAGCAGAAAGCTCTAGCCAGTCGAACAAAGCTTTGTTGGTGATATTCATTGTTCAAACTACATCTATTGTGATTCCTAACTTAGAAGAGACCTTAGCACTTGCCTGAAGAGAGTCGTTCCAAAATGCTTTTAAAACATAAGGATAATATGATGTTAGAAAAGGAAAAGGAAGTTGATACCATACCGATAGATTATGCTGCTCTTAACCAACTTTATAAAGAATTTTCAACCGATTTGTTCACAAACTGACACTATCTGACTGAACAAGCCTTGTGGTTCTCAGGAATTCTGTGATTTCTTCAAAACCAACACTTTTTATTAGACCCACCATTGTTGAGGTTCCAAAAGACTTCCTTAAAGTCAACATGGTTAACACGCGTCTTGAAGAAACTTAAACCACCTTCTTGCTAACTATGATGTGGTAGTCCAAAGAAAGGCCCACACCCATTGTTATCATCGAGGGTTCGTTGGGGTTTCGAACATACACAAGCTTGATTTAGGGATGCAATAATGCCATTTGTAAAAGATCTGAAGGACTTATTTAGACATACAACCAACTTTGGTTGATGAACTTTTGAAGACCAAAATGTCTTCTCTCAAACCGGCACAGGCTGTGGAACAACATGAATATGAGTCAAAAACATTTGAGTTAAGATGAATAAGTTTTGAACGAAAATGAACGACTCTTGGAACAAGTGATGAGCAAAGATATTGTGAACTTAATTGCGAATTCTTCTGTGGATAATGATTATGTGAATGTGCGTGAATGTCAAAAGTGTCTCAAACTTGAGACTGAGCTTCAAACAGATTTCGTTGAAAAAGAAACTTACGATAAACTTTTCAAAAGTTTTACTATTCTTGAAAAACATTGCATCTCTTTAGAAGTTGACACTCAACTTAAACAGGAAATTTTTCAAAGGGAAAATATTGATTCAATCTAAGTGTACCAAGTTTTGATCACTTGTTGAAATTAATGAATTGAAAGCTCAGTCCCAAGAGAAAGACACGGTAATTAAGAAGTTAAAGAGATTATTAAAATCTCTAAGGGAAAAAATGGTTAGGGATAGATCAAATAGGACTTAGAAGAGTTGCAACCATAAATATTTGAATTGGATCATTAGGGTGACAAAGCTATTGCTGAGAATAAAGCATTTGAAAACGCACCTCTACAAGCAATTTATGACTCGATTAAACCAGCCACTATTCGATCAAAAGAATAATGTGCTAAGTTAATTAGTCAAGTCAACTTAAAGTCTGTGGAAATTTCTGATTTAAATACAAGTCTTCAAGAAAAAGCTTTGGTAATTACAGCTCTTAAGGATGAATTAAGGAAACTTAAAGGAAAGCCCTAGTGAAACTAATGTTTCAAACCACCCTAGTAATCCAAGCAGTTGCATCAAGTTAATGAGGAAACATAACCCCCTATTGTTGAATACAAGGACAGCTCACTTGCCTTTATTAAGCCATTCTTAGGAAGGAGCATTGTAGTCTTAGGGATCTAGTCGATCATATTAAAGCTAATTATCCCTTAGATCCACTCTTAGAATCTGCTGTCAAGTTATACTAAACAAATTCAGGAGAATGCTTCTCTAAAACTGTAAAACATTGTCCTAGTCATCAACAGTTCTGTGAGAAACAATTAGTGGTTGTGGACCCCGTATTGAACAAGTCAAAGAGTTAGCTTCACTAAGCCCGTCACATCCTTAAGAAACACAAAATAGCCCATACCTCAAACCTAGCTTCTAACAAACCTATGTTGTCTTCTACAGGAGTAAAACAGTCTACTAGTGCTAGCGGATCACAGCCTTCAGGCAATACAAAGAAAGATAAGATTCATCAAACACCAAGTAGTACTCTGAAGAATAAAGTAGAAGCCTACCCTAGGAAAGTTAAATCTAGTTTGAAAAATAAAGACTGTGTTGTTGCACCTAACGGAACTGCTCATGTGCAATAAAACAGCATTTCCAAAGCTAATGCGAATTATTGACATTTAAATGTGTTAAGTGTAATGGTTGCATGCTTTCTGATAATCATGATTTGTGTGTTCATGATTTTATCAATAATGTGAATGCTCATGCTAAATCTAGATCTGTTAAGAAAAATTCAAAGAGAAAAGTTTGGAAACCAACAGGAAAGGTGTTTACTAATATTGGATATATCTGGAGACCTACTGGTCGGACCTTCACTATAGTAGGAAATGCGTGCCCTTTAACTAGGATTACCACAACTACTGAAGTGCCCCTTAGGAAACCAATTACTCTAGATAATGATACACCTAAACCTTCTGCAACATTGGTTTATTCAAGGAAACCTAGGAAATCTAAAACTAATGTTCCTGTTAGCAACCCTAAGATTCTTTAATCTGTATCTGCTAACAAAAGGAACCCAGTAAATCTTAGGGATCCATAAATTCCGATGTTCCATCTTCTTCTCTTGATGCATGAAGGTCGTTCAAATTGTCCTATGGTATTTGGACTCCGACTGCTCCAAGCATATGACCGGAGATCGCTCTCAGCTCACCAACTTCGTCAGCAAATTCTTGGGTACTGTCAAATCCAGAAATGATCATGTAGCAAGAGTTATGGGTTTGGAAGACTAACAGATTGGGAATGTTTACAATTTTCAAGGGTTTTTATGTTGAAGGACTTGGGTATAATCTATTCTCTGTGGGACATTTTGTTGATTCACTCGAAAGTTGCTTTTCGTCAACACACCTGCTACATTCGCAATCTAGAAGGTGTTGATTTATTAACTGGATCTCGAGGGGACAATCTTTATACACTCTCTCTTGGGGATATGATGGCGTCCTCTCCTATCTAACTCTTGTCAAATGCCTCTAAAACCAAGTCTTGGTTATGGCATCGTCGTCTCTCTTATTTGAACTTAAGAGCTATTAATCATCTTGCCAGACATGGTCTTGTTCAAGGTCTCCCTAAGCTCAAGTTTAAAAAGGACCATTTGTATTCTGCATGTGCATTAGGCAAGAGCACGAAGAAACCCCACAAACCCAAATCTGAGGACAACAATCAAGAAAAACTCTATTTGTTGCACATGGATCTGTGTGGACCAATGTGTGTTGTGAGTGTTAATGGAAAGAAGTACATCCTTGTTATTGTCAACGATTACTCTCGATTTACATGGGTAAAATGCTTGCGATTAAAAGATGAAGCTCCGGCTTTTATTATCAATTTTTTGAAGATGATCCAAGTACGACTTAAGGAAACCGTATGACGCATCAAAACAGATAATGTAACTGGGTTTGTTAATCAGACATTGCGTGAATATTATGAGAAGGTTGGCATCTCTCATGAAACATCTATTGCCCGCTCTCCACATCAAAATGGTGTTGTTGAAAGATGAAATCGTACACTAATTGAAGCAGCTCGCACTATGTTTATTTATGAAAAAGCTCTTTATTTCTATGGGCCCAAGCGGTTGCTACAGCCAGTTATACCTAAAATCGTTCCATGATACGCCTTCGACACGGTAAAACACCATACGAGCTTCTACACAACAAACCTCCTGACCTATCATATCTTCATGTGTTTGGTGCACTCTACTACCCAACGAATGATAGCGAGAACTTGGGCAAGTTACAACCAAAGGCCGACATAGGTATTTTCATTGGCTATGCACCCACAAAGAAAGCATTCCGGATTTACAATAGACGTACCAGACAAATAATTAAAACCATTCACGTTGACTTTGATGAGCTGATTGCGATGGCTTCTGAACACAGCAGTTCAGGACCCGTACTTCATGAAATGACTCCTGCAATAATCAGTTCAGGACTCGTGCCAAACCCTCCTCCTTCAACACTGTTTGTACCACCTTCAAGAACTGATTGGGATATACTGTTTCAACCGTTGTTTGATGAATTATTCAATCCTCCACCAAGTGTTGATTTTCCAGCCCCTGAAGTCATTGCTCCAATTGATGAAGTAGTAGCTCCAGAACCCGCTATTTCAACCAGTACACCTTCCTCAACCACAGTTGATCAAGATGCACCATCACCAAGTAATTCTTAAACAACACCCGAAACTCTGCCTCCCGTCATTCCTAATGATGTTGAAGAAGACAACCATGATATTGAAGTTGCACATATGGGTAATGATCCGTACTTTGGTATACAAATTCCAGAATTTTCTTCTGATCAATCCTCATCATCGGATATTATTCATACAATTGTGCCTCTAGATCACCAAGTTTCTGAACATAATAGCAAATGGACTAAGGATCGTCCACTTGAGAATATAATCGGTGAACTTGATAGACCAGTTTCCATAAGGCTGCAGTTACATAAGCAAGCTCTTTTCTGTTACTACGATGCTTTCCTCACTGCTGTTAAACCCAAGACATATAAGATGCTTTGACTCAATCTTGTTGGATCGAAGCAATGCAAGTAGAGCTCAATGAGTTTGAACGACTTAGAGTATAGGAGCTCGTATCTCGCCCAGATAAAGTTATGGTTATTACTTTAAAGTGGATCTACAAAGTGAAGCTAGATGAACTGGGAGGTATTCTAAAGAACAAAGCTCGGTTAGTGGCTCGTAGTTACTGTCAAGAAGAAGGCATTGATTTTGAAGAGTCTTTTGCTCCAGTTGCAAGATTAGAGGCTATAAGGATTTTTCTAGCGTTTGCCGCTCATATGAACATGGTCGTCTACCAAATGGATGTGAAGACTGCGTTTCTGAATGGTAATCTGCGGGAAGAGGTTTATGTTAGCCAGCCGGATGGATTTGTGGATAAAGATAACCCCAATCACGTGTACAAGCTGAAAAAAGCTCTTTATGGGTTGAAACAAGCTCCACGCGCGTGGTATGATATGTTGTCTTCCTTCCTGATATCCCAAGACTTCTCCAAAGGCTCAGTGGATCCTACTCTGTTCATCCGTAGGGAAGGCAAGGAATTACTTCTGGTACAAATATATGTCGATGATATTATCTTTGCTGCTTCTACACCTGAACTTTGTGACCTATTTGCTAAAATCATGTGTTCAAAATTTAAGATGTCAATGATGGGCAAAATCTCATTTTTCTTAGGATTACAGATTTCTCAAAGTCCCAGAGGCATCTTTATTAACCAGTCAAAATATGCCCTTGAATCTTTAAAGAAATACGGTTTTGACTCTTGTGACCCAGTGGATACTCCAATGGTGGAGAAATCCAAACTGGATGAGGATAAAGAAGGGAAAGCCGTAGATCCGTCACACTATCGTGGTATGATTGGCACCCTCCTTTATCTTACAGCCAGTAGACCTGACCTACAATTTGCTATATGCATGTGTGCCCGGTATCAGGCTCGGCCTACCGAAAAGCACTTAAATGCGGTAAAAAGGATCTTTCGGTATCTAAAAGGAACCGTACATCGGGGTCTATGGTATCCGAAGGATTCTTCGATTGCTCTAACAGCATTTGCAGATGCGGATCATGCTGGTTGTCAAGATACACGCCGTAGCACTTCTGGTAGTATGCAACTTTTGGGTGATAGACTTGTTAGCTGGTCGTCTAAAAGGCAGAAAAGCGCTGCGATATCCAGTACGGAAGCTGAATATATTGCTTTGTCCGGCTGTTGTGCTCAAATCCTTTGGATGAGATCACAGCTTACCGACTATGGCTTTGGATTCAATAAAATTCCAATGTACTGTGATAACAAAAGCGCTATTGCCTTATGCTGCAACAACGTTCAACATTCCAGATCCAAGCATATAGACATCAGATTTCACTTTATCAATGAGCATGTTGAGAATGGGGTGATCGAACTTTACTTTGTCAATACAGAGTATCAACTGGCAGACATTGGTATGTGTGTAATTACACATACCTTTTACCTAATAAAACAACCCTAAACAACCAAAAACGAACATAAAATGCCATAAATATGCTTGTTTTTGTGTTGGTACTATGCAGGTACCGGATATTCACTAAAGGACAAAAACAAAGCCAAACCGGACAAAACCGAGAGCGGAATTGGAAAGAGCGCGAAAAACCAAGGCCAAAGGTACAAAAGGATTGAAAACGGAGCTAAAGCGAACATTTCCGGATCGACTCGACAACATTTGTGCAATTAATGAAGTCAAGACGAAGTCAAAGTTACCCCGGGATACGGCTTTGAAAAGGGCATCAAAAACCAAACCCGAAAACCTAAATTGTCAAAAGTGGGCCCACCCGTACCCACCTAGTGGGCCCGGATCAGCCCACTATATTTAAAAGACCAAATCCTCCTTTATTTAACTCGGCCCAAAATAATACACCCAAGCCCAACCCCCTTAAATTAACCTGGCCCAATCCAAATGCTTTTAACAGCCGTTATGGCATTAACTCTTATATCCTTACACCGTTAGTCCTTAAAGGACTAACGTTGTTAGTCCAAAAGGACAAACGGTGCAACTTCAAACCAACTCCAAGGACTAATATTGCATGCCACAAGGACGTGTACTGCAATTCACCAATACACTTTCAGGGACTTACTAACACCTCACTAACATACAAACTCCACGCTGGCAATCATAGGCTGTTTTATTGGTTCGATAATGTATATCGAATGCGGTTTGATTGAGTTTGGATTGGGCATCACTCAATATTAAAGGTATTAAGGATAGGTCATTTGGTTGCTACTCACAAGGAACACACAAGCATACACTAAGGCTAAGAAGACTCAGCAATATACAATGGAATGCAAGACATAGGAAGAAAAGTGAAGAGGAGGAGTAGTTTTAATTTACTATTAAATGTTTTATTGTCTTTAAGATTCTGTCATTTTAAGTTTTAAAAGCCTTGTAACCCTTTTACAGTTAATGAAATTTTAGCTTTTCAAGTTTTCAAATTCTATTTTTTTAGCTTATGCATTCAAGTTATTGTGTGTTTACAAGTCATTCTCATAAGCTCTTTTAAGCTTATAAGAACTGTTTTTAACTCATTCAAAGGTTTTACAAAGGGTTTTGTGAAGTTACTATTACATTCAAAGAAAATTGGAAAATTTGAGCTTTTGGATGATAAGCTTATCAAGGAAGAGATTATGGGTTTATTAGATTTGCTTATTGTAATAAGATGGGTAGGAAGAGCTTAATTAGGGTCATTCAACTCCTATTTTGAGCAAGGAGTCAATGTACTCTTCATTTTACTTTTTCTTGCCTATCTTTCATGCTTATTTCTTAACTGCGTATTTTGCTTATTTGAATGCTTATTTTTGCTTATATTCTGTTAATGTTGGCTTAATATTGTTTGGTAATCATCTGCTTACAAAAACCTTTTGATTAAACAATCAGAACCAGTTTAAAAATTGCTTAAAGAATACTAAAGTGGTGTTTGGCATAACAACCAAAGTGGGTCATTTTTGGTTAATAACCCATTGGGTCATTTGGTCAACTACCACAAGCTGTTTTTAACTCTTTTTAATCTGTTTTTAAGATTGTTTAGGTTTAAAAGGTTGTTTTTGAGTTTTCATAAGTAGACTTTAAAAACTGTTATGTAAGAACAATTGCTTATAGCTTATTAGATTAAGGTCTTTGAAACAACTTTTGAGTCTCACTTTTGTGTCCTTTCTATATCTTAATGCAGTAGGATTAGAGTCCTTTAGGTTTTCTTTTGTGTTTGTCCAATTCAGTCATAACTGTCAAGTAGTATTTTTAGTTTTCAAAAAAAGAAGCCTTTTTCATTTTGAATTTTCAGATAGTAAAAGTTGTTTTTAGCATCTAAGATTTTAAGCATAAGCTCATTGGTAGCCAATCTCAATCTTTTTCATCTAGGTTTTCAATTTTGAGCTTATTTGACAGCTTATTCTTAGGTCTGCTTATTGCCATTGTCTTTGCAAAAGTACCAAATCAACATATGCGCGCTGTGACTGCCATTTTCACAGCCCCTTTACAAAGCTTATCTTAGATTCAAATTTCTTTCTTTTTGCATTTTTAGATAACCCTTAAGCCAGTAATTAAGCCCTTATAAGCTGTTTTCCCTAAGGATCCCTCTATTGCTTAAAATTTAATCCTTAAAAAGCTGTCCCTAGGCTTGGTGTATGCAGTTTTTGCCCATATTGCTTATTTGAGTTTTCTGGCATTTCTGTTACTTTTTTCTTGCTTATTTCTAACTGCATTTGCTTATTAGGTTAGGTAGATAATCTGTTTTTGCTTCTTTCCATTTTTCATTTGCTTAATCGTCAAAAAAAATTAGCAAACAGTTTAGCTCATTTAAACTTAGTTCAAAAAAGTGTTATCTGCCCACATTTTGCTTATTTTCTCAGCTTATTTGAGTTTTGTAAAAAAAAGTGTCTTTTTTAAATTAGCTTATTTTTATCAGTTTTATAAGTTTCTTAAAAAAAAGTTTTATAAAAAGAGAGAGGCCAAAGGTCGAACCCTGGACCTCCCCCTTTGTACACACGACACACCTTGCACACACACTAACCACTTTGCTTCAATAGCTCATCCATTATTTTCTGCACTCTTTATTCTTTTAAGTAGTTTTTGTCCCTTTTAGCCTATAAGCTCGTTTCAGCTTATTTCTGCTTATTCAATAAACATTTTTCAAATCTTTTATTTTTATTAGATCCAGCATACCTTAATCTACTTTTCTGCATTTTTTCACATTTTTCCAAAATTGTTTGCTATTTTCAAACATTTAATTTCTTTAAAACTGTTTTTAAATCATAAAAAATTATAAAAAAGTCAAAAAAATATAATTCTTTTTTTCAAAATTTTCTTTTATCGTTTAGCACTTAGGAAAATTATTTTGCATCCGTAGGGTTTAAAATGCAAAGTTTCGTTTTTTAAAGAACGGGATTCGTTCCCGTTCACGTTTTTAATGTTTTAGAGCTTAATTTAACTCTGTTTTGATTCTAGTTTTCTTTAATCTTTATTTTTAGTCAATTTAAGTCTATTAAAATTGAAAAAATCAATTTAGGTTAATTTTTAAAAATTAGGGTTTTCAAGTGTCGTTTTCACATTCCGTTTACGTTTTTAGTATAACTTTGTGTGCCTTTCTCATTCTTAGTGTAGATTGCCTTATTTTTCTCGTAGATTTAGAAATTCAATCCAAAATCTTGCTCCATTCAAGCTTTAAATGTCAATCCAACTTTTGACTTTCTAATTCACTCTTCGTTGGGGATAAACTACCCGGGAATATCACATACTACTTCCGGTTTCATTGATTTTGTGGATTTTTATCCTTATATATTTATATTTATATTTATATATATAAAGCATTGAATTTAACATTAATCAATTTTTGGCGCCGCTGCCGGGGAGGAGTGTAAGCGTTTGTCGTTTCATTGTGTTTGGATTATTTGTGCTTGAAGACCCTTCCTTGTGAAGTTCTCATTCCCGTTTGTGATTATTTTCTTTTTATTATTATTACAAAAATCCAAAACAACAAAAATATTTTCCATTTCTTTTTAGTATAATATAAAACCAAAAAAAAATAATACCAAAAATATAAAAACATTGTCTTTAATTATCAATAAAAATCACAAGCTGGTAAAAGAACACCAACATATAATACTTTCAACTGAAGTATTATCCATCAATAAGTTCCTGAACCAAAGAATCAAAAACTTACCTTTTGTGTCACTTGCGAGGTACGGTTCACCTTTGAAAGATAAACAAACTAAAAGAGGGGTATAAGGCGGGTTGTTCCTAGGAACTACGACCCTAAAGGAAAAAGGTTTTTAATAGCTTCACGCTTTCCTATTCATCCGCTCCTTTGTGCGTTTTTCTTTTCGAAAAGTTACCGAGAAGCTTGTTGATTATTAGGTTTAAGTTTTCTTATTATCGTTCGTCCGTTATTTATTATATTGTAAATTCATTGTTGAGGTAACGCCAAAAAATAACAAAAAAAAAAATTAGTGTAAATTTTCTTTTTATATTTTAGTGCATGCGCACTCGTTCTCAATCCCGTAATCTTAACCGTCAACAACAACAAGCCCCACCGGCTTTTGTTGAACCATTTAATCTTGAAGAACCAATTGAAAATCCAGCTCCTCCCGTAGTTACGATGGACGATAATCGTACTATGGCTCAATTGCTCGAAGCACCCACCGAGGGTTACGAGGATGCCATCGTTGTGCCCGAGATCACCGCGGACAACTTTGAGCTTAAGCACGGTTTGCTTACCCTCGTTCAAAACAAGCAATTCTTTGGACATGACAAAGAAGACCCTCATGCTCACATCCGTTATTTCAACAAGATCACTTCTACGATGAAGTTCCCGAACGTCCCGAGTACGTCGGTAAAGCTTATGCTTTTCCCATTTTCCCTCGAGGGGGCCGCCCGGATTTGGCTTGAGAAAGAACCCCCTCGATCGATTCTAACATGGGATGATCTTGTTTCGAAATTCATCAACAAATTTTTCCCTCCTTCTAAAACAACAAATCTTCGAAATGAAATCACGAGATTTCAACAAAGATTTGATGAGACGTTTTATGAGGCATGGGACCGATTCAACGATCTTCTTCGGGCATGTCCACATCATGGATTTTCAGAATTGCATCAACTCGATACATTCTACAATGCCTTGAACTCAAATGATCAAGATTCGTTGAATTCCGCCGCGGGTGGTAACTTTTTAGATAAAATGCCCCGTGATTGCCTAAGAATCATTGAAAGCAAATCCAAAGTTCGTAATTCACGTAACAAACCAGTTGTTGCAAAAGTGAGTTCGAGCTCTTCTACCCCTGGTATTTCTCTCGATGTTGCCGAACTGAAAGATATGGTGAAAGCTTTACTTCTTGATAAGAAATCCCAAGCTCCTACTCCCGTGAAAGCGGTCGAGGGATGTTGTGTTACTTGTGGTGGTACTCATTCTTACCGAAATTATCCCGCCACCAATGGCAACGTTTATCGTGACAATATTCAAGAATACGTCTCTCAAGCCGCCGCAGCTAACTACAACCAAGGAAATACCGGCTACCGAGCCCCGATTGCTAATCAAATTCGACCTCCCGGTTTTCCTCCCGTTCAAAACCAAGGAAATAACCAAAACCGTTACAACCAAAACCGGGGAAATACTTACAACCAAGGCTAAATTTATCGACCTCCGATTAATCAACCCCCGGTTCACCAAGCTCCACCTTACCAAGCTCCGGCTCCTCAAACACAAGGTGTGACAAAGACCGATTTTGAAAGCTACGTCAAAGCTAATGATGCGGTAATGAGAAACATGCAAGACCAAAATCAAAACTTGCAAAATCAAATGACCAATTTAACGGACATGCTTTCCAAATTCGTGAATGCCAATACCGCTTCATCTTCGGGTACGGGTTCTCTCCCGAGTAACACCGTTACTAACCCGAAGGAAGACTTGAAGGGTATTACTACCCAAAGCGGTGTTGCTTATCAAGGGCCCACGATTCCTACTACTTCTTCTTCTCCTAAAGTAGTGGAGCGTGAAACCGAGGTCACAAAGGACATGATGCTTCCTACTAATAACGGAAATACCAAAGACGTCCAACCTCCAGTTGTCCAAGTTCAACCTCATGTACCACATTCTGAGCCCGTTGTTACTCCCGTTAGTGCTCCGATGCCTAACTTGAAACCAACAATTCCGTATCCTTCAAGGCGTAATGATGAAAGGCGCCGTGAAAAAGCTAACGACCAAATTGAGAAATTCTACGAAATCTTTAAAGATTTGAGTTTCCTTAACGGATGCTTTGATTCTTATGCCAAAATTTGCCTCAACTCTTAAAGCCTTGATTGGAAACAAAGAAAAATTAAGTGAAATGGCTAGAACTCCTTTGAATGAGCATTGTTCGGCGGTCATCCTCAACAAGTTACCCGAAAAACTTGGAGACCCCGGCAAATTCCTCATACCGTGTGATTTTCCCGGAATGGATGAATGCTTAGCCTTGGCCGATCTTGGCGCTAGCATAAATCTCATGCCATTATCCGTGTGGAAAAGACTTTCTCTTCCGGAACTTACTCCAACTTGTATGACTCTTGAACTAGCAGACCGTTCGATCACCAAACCGATCGGTATCGCCGAAGATGTCTACATAAAAGTAGGAAAGTTCCAATTCCCGGCCGACTTTGTAGTCGTAGACTTTGATGCCGATCCCCGAGTCCCCCTAATTCTCGGGAGATCCTTCTTAAAGACCGGATGTGCCTTGATTGATGTTTACGAAGGAGAATTAACACTACGTGTTGGAAAAGAAGCCGTAACATTCAATCTTGATCAAACTTCGAGGTACTCCTCTAAATACGATGATATGACGGCAAATCGAATCGACGTCATTGAAATGGCTTGTAAGGAGTATTCTCAAGAAGTTCTCGTTTTCTCCGATGTGATCGCAAGTGGCACTCCCACTCCTTAATATGACCCGATCGTTTCTACCTCTTCTTCGACTCTCACTCCCTTCGGGGATAGTGATTTTTCTTCTCAGGAAGTCGATGCTTTCCTCGCTCTTATAAAAAGATGAGATCTAACTTAGAACCAAAAAAAAAAAGTTGATAAACTCTTATTATACCCAGAGGGGACATTCATCTTCTTGAATCATTTCTCATGATGATCCATCATTACCCCTCCACTCAAGGAAAATTATTTGGCCTAAAATTCGAAAGGAACTTAAAGTTTATGAAGCTAAACTGATAAACTCAATTGATGGAAACCTCCCGAGGTTTGAACTCAAGGACTTACCTCTTATCTCGAATACGCATTTTAAAGGTTGACATCAAGTTGCCCGTATAATTGCTAAAGAGTTGAGTGTCAAGAAAAACCACTCTCATAAAGGAGTTTTGAAGTCACACAAGCGAGCCATCTCTTGGAAACTCTCAGACACAAGGTATTAACCTAAATTTGTACCACAAGATTCTTACGAAGAGGACTACAAACCGAGCGGTTTCAACACCAGATGGGTGAATCCAAAAATCCACGATTCATCAAAAAGGAGTGAAAAAACTTCTTGATCCGCCGGATTAATTACCCGAACTCGAGAGTCCTTAGGTAAAGCCCCGGTACATTGCGTACCAAAAAAGGGTGGCTTTACCGTTGTTGAAAATGATAAAAATATAAATTCCTACCCGATTGGTTACGGATGGCGTGTTCATTGACTACCGAAAGTTTAATCGAATCCAGCCAGTCAAGACCACTTTCCACTACCAGTTAAGGATCCAAATGCCGAGAGATTAGCTAAAGGAGGGAAAAACCGAGTACTATTATTTTCTCGATGGTTTCTCGGGTTACTTTCAAATTCCCATCGATCCTAAAGATCAAGAAAAGACAACATTCACGTGTCCTTACAGAATGTTCGCCTATCGTCGCATGCCTTTCGGCTTATGCAATGCACCGGGCACATTCCAAAGGTGTATGTTGGCTATCTTTCATGACATGGTCGAAAAAATGATGGAGGTCTTCATGGATGACTTTTCGGTCTTTGGGAATTCATTCGAAAATTGCCTCTCTCGTTTGAACAAGATGCTCAAAAGGTGCGAAGACACCAATCTTTGTCTAAATTAGGAGAAAAGTCATTTTATGGTTAAGGAAGGCATTGTCCTTGGCCACAAAATTTCAAAGAACGGGATTGAGGTCGATAAAGCCAAAGTCGATGTGATTGCTAAATTACCTCATCCCACCACCGTCAAGGGTGTTCGGAGTTTTCTTGGTCATGCCGGTTTCTACCGACGGTTCATTAAGGATTTTTCCAAAATTGCCCGACCAATGACTTATCTCCTTGAGAAAAATACTTCGTTCATCTTCTCAAATGAATGTATTCAAGCTTTTAATACATTAAAGAAAAAACTTACCGAAGCTCCTATCTTGATTGCCCCAGACTGGGATTTGCCCTTTGAGCTTATGTGCGATGCAAGCGACTTTGGCATAGGTGCGGTCTTGGGGCAACGTTATGAGAAACACTTTAAGCCTATACACTATGCTAGCAAAACAATGAACGAGGCGGAATCGCATTACACCACAACGGAGAAAGAAATGTTAGCCGTGGTGTATGCCTTTGAAAAATTCCGGTCTTACCTCATCTTGAACAAGAGCATAGTGTATACGGATCATTCCGCCCTAAAATATCTCTTTGCAAAAAAAGATTCCAAGGCGAGATTGCTCCGGTGGGTTCTCCTCCTTCTAGAGTTCGATTTCAACGTGATTGACCCAAAAGGAGTCGAGAACCTCGCGGCAGATCATCTTTCCCGATTAGAAAATCCTTATGAAAATGTGCTCGACCCAAAGGAAGTAAATGAAAATTTTCCTCTCGAGACACTCCATATGGTGACTTTTCGTGGTGACTCAAGTACCCTGTGGTTTGCCAATTATGCAAATTACCACGCAGGGAAATTCATTGTTAAAGGGATGTCGTCCCAGCAGAAAAACAAGTTTTTCAAAGATGTTAAACACTACTTTTGGGACGACCCCTTCTTGTTCAAAATATGTGCAGATCAAGTGATCCGGCGGTGTGTGCACGGCAAAGAAGCTCTCAACATCCTCGAAACTTGCCACAGTGGACCCATCGGGGGAGATCATGGTGCAAATCTCACCGCCAAAAAGGTCTTTGATGCCGGGTTTTTTTGGCCCACTATTTACAAGGATGCCCACGAGTTGGTTAAAAATTGCGACTCGTGCCAACGACAAGGAAAAATTTCACAATAGGATGAGATGCCTTAAAATTCCATCCAAGTATGTGAAATCTTTGACGTTTGGGGCATAGACTTCATGGGACCATTCCCATCATTAAAAGGAAACAAATACATACCGTGGCGGTCGACTATTTGTCAAAATGGGTTGAAGCGAAAGCGCTCCCCACAAACGACGCCCGAGTTGTTTGCAAATTTCTTAAATCTCTCTTCGCCCGATTCGGTGCCCCTCGTGCTATCATAAGTGATCGCGGAACCCATTTTTGCAATGACCAGTTTGCAAAGGTCATGCTTAAATATGGAGTTACTCACCGTCTCTCCACCGCGTATCACCCACAAACAAGTGGGCAAGTTGAGGTATCCAATCGTGGCTTGAAACGAATTCTTGAAAAGACCGTGGGTGAGAACCGTGCATCTTGGTCAGATAAACTAGATGATGCACTTTGGGCCTTCCGTACAGCTTACAAAACAAACCCTTGGGTGCAGACCCCAATACGAGAGGCGTTCGTGTAGGCGGAAAGGCATGTCATCTACCGATCGAGCTCGAGCACAAAGCCTACTGGGCCTTGAAGCATGCAAACTTTGACCTTGAGACCGTGGGTGATCACCGAAATGTTTAACTCAATGAACTAAATGAACTTAGTGATCATGCCTATGAGAACTCTTTAATCTATAAAGAGAAAACAAAGAGGATTCGTGACTCAAAGATCAAAACCCGCGTTTTCAACATCTGTGATCAAGTCCTCCTCTTTAACTTCCTCGATGGGAAGATGTTCTTGGGCAAGTTGAAATCCTGTTGGTCCGGACCATTCACCATTACCCAAGTCTTTCCATATGGCACCGTTGAGTTATCCCAAAACTCCGGGCTAAATTTTAAGGTGAACGGTCATAGAATTAAGCACTACTTTGGAGGGGACGTACCACAAATGGTTGTCCCAAATCTCTAAACCTTCCCCAAGGACAAATGATTTGGGGAATTTGGTCATGCCTTAGTGACCCTAACAAGCGCTTCGTGGGAGGCAACCCATGCTTATCCGTAGTTATCTTATGTAGTAATGAATAAGTGTTTTTTGTTGTGAGAGGTTTGCCTTTTCTCTTTGTTTGCTTGTGTTTTTGTGATTGTCCAGGATTGTCCCAGATTTTTGAAGCCTCTCGTGCTCGTGGTTTTGTCCTTCGATCACTCGAGCTTCAAATCCTCAGCTTCATTTGGGAAATCCAATATCCTAATCTTATCGACTAACGTTTATCTTTAAGCATACTTAATCAAAACGGATTGGATTTAGTATAGACCCTTCTAAAAACAGTAAAGGACAATGTTTAATTCTAGTATGGGGGGATCTATCAATTTGATTGTGCCTGCAGCCGTTGTTTTCACGTAATCCCGTTTTTACCACCAAATTTCAAAAAAATGAAAAAATTTTAAAAAATTTCAAATTAAAAACGATGCGCGGCGTTTGTACAATTTTGACTTTCTGCTGGGTGAATAAGAATAAATTTTGACCAGCTTGTTCCTTAACTTTTAGGCTAAGCGTTCGCGGATCTTCGCGAAGAACGAAAAATGATAGAGTTGATTATGAGTTGGGTGCTAAACAAGGATTACTTGGAAATCTTAAAGAGCTCATGTATGTAATTTGTGGCTTTTTCTCTATAAGCTCCTAACCGGACTAATAATACGTGCTATTTTTGGAGAATAAACTTAAATCAACAAATTTTATGTAGTTAATAGCAAAAATTTTAGTCTTAGTTCAAATTTATACTTAATTTTTTCAAAAAGAAGTCTTCTATATATCGTGAAATAAAGTAAAATATAAAAAAAATGATGAAAAATGATGAAAAATGAAAAAATATAATAAATATAAACTGTGGGCTGATAAAATTTTGTTGTATCTTGCCGGCTCACAATCGATGTTACAGCCTTCTAAAGAAAGCTCATAGTAAGAATAATAATCCGAGACTAATAAAAATTTGTTGCATCTTGCCGGCTCACAACCGATGTTGCAGCCTTCTAAAAGGTCGAGGGTTACAATTGCATCAATGTTATGTTTAAATATTAAGTGTGAATTAATAAATGAAAATCCCTTTTTGTTAAATTTAAATATGCTTTTGAACTTTGACTATTTCATTTTATGTTTTGAAATAAGCTATGTATATACGAGAAACTTAGGAGTTTATGAAACCTAAGATCCGTGAGTCCCGATACTAGTCTCTGTGGGGTGTCAAAAGCCTGGTCACTTAGCCGCAAGGTTGGGATGTGCCAAGACGAAAGTCGCTACATAGGATGATCTCGCCTTCAAACTCATTATTCTCGGGTGTAACGTGAAACATAGAATTTTGCAAAACGTTGATCCATGGTTGAAATTCAAAATGGCACATTCACATAAGATATAACAATTGTCGGGAGTGAAAAGTTTACAAGTTGCAAATATGAGTAGTGTTAGTGATTTCGTTTTAAGCTTGGTTTGGAACGGGTGAAAAGTCAGGGACGATGAATTTATCCTTTTTGGGAAATTTTCGGATCGAAATGCATCTTGTTCTATGATCTCTAACGGTTATGAAAATAACGAAAGTCAAATAAGTTAGTTGCTAAAAACTGAGAAATGGGAAAAATACAAAAATATTAGTATGAATAAGTATATAGCTTTAAGAATGGTAAAAATGGGGCTTTTCGAAGCTATTGATTCTTTAATTCCCCTCGATGAACACTTAGCTACTTTTCGAGGTAAT
>BQNB010032269.1:0-53308 GCA_026074375.1 Tanacetum coccineum | reverse complement strand
CTACTGCTGATGTCCCTGTTGTGTACCTATAACAATTCTGGCGAACGGTGAGTAAGGTACCAGATACTGAGGATACAATCAAGTTCTTGCTGGATACTCAACAATTTACATACACTGTAGATAAGTTCCGAGACACTCTTTATTTACCTGTGGAAACTCCTGATATTCCATTTGTCGCACCAGCCAACATTCATACTATTGAAGCATTCATGAACAGAGTTGGTTATCAAGTTGTTGTTAACAAAGTTAGTGCTTTCTATACCTAGAATCTGGCGCAACCATGGCAGACTATGTTCAAGGTGTTCAACCGCTGCTTAACAACAAGAACATATGGCCATGATCAAACCAAGATCAACATTCTTTAATTGTTTCATGTTGTGGTTAACCGAACCAATGTTGATTATGTTGCTCTTCTTTGGTGGGATTTTATGAATAATGTGTTTCAGAAAAAGGAAGCTATTCAGTATCCTCGATTTATCAAGTTGATAATTGTTTATCTGATGATGAAATTTCCTAATATTCCCAAAAGGCTTGAAGAGGATTATCATTCTATCAAGGATGATGTTCCTTTTGTTAGTGTGTATACAACGGGAAATGTCTTAGTTCAAGGGATGTTGATTCCGGATGCTCTCTTAACTGCGGAGATTAGAAAGACGAATGATTTTAAGGAGTATGAGACGGTGTTCATGAAGGTAGACGTTCCAATGAATCAACTGCAACCGGTTTTTTCTACCCAAGGAACGAATAGGAATACACCCAGAGCCCTTAGGACGCATACCGTTTTTGCTAGTCCTCAGGAGACGAAGAAGAGGAAGCAGACTGCTGGAGAATCTAGTTCAAGGAGAATCATTATCAAAAGGAAGAAACAAAGTACACCATCTATTCCACCTCCTGGAGATGATAGAGAACGGGATGAAATGGCTAAAGCAACACTTTTGAGTCTAACTTTACACAAAACTGCTTTAGATGCCGAAGCCAAAGAAAACATTACTAAGGTCCAAGAAATGTTAGCACGGGAGGAGATTGATAAACTGGTTGATGGTGACGACGATGACGAATCTTCTGCAAGTGCATTTGCTGATACTATGCATAATAATGATGATGATGATACTGGATCTAAGATAGAGCCCGGGAGTTATAAGGAATATCCAGAACATGTGTTTGAGATACATGTGTTTGATGATACTGAGCAAAAGATGACAAATGAAGAGGTTGAGAAAGAAAACGAAGTTGTAGAGATTATGAAGGAAACAACTATTGATGATACTAGTGCTAAGATGAATGAAGAAGTTGTGATGGAGAAAGAGGTTATTGATATGTCGGGTAGTCAGGAGATTAGGAAATAGCAGAAGCAGACACCAATTTCCTCACCCATTAGATCTCCTAGGAATGATTTATCTTCAGAAAACATAATTTTAGAGGAATTTAATGATACTATCACACCAACAACTGCTACATCATCTAAGACACCTTCCACAACAACACGTAATAAGAATTATCTCTCTCATAAAACAAGAAATCTACCATGAAGTATTGCTGGCATGTGCAGACGAAGAGGATTAATTCGATCTCATATCAAAAACAAGTTCATCACTTGAGAATTTTTTGCAGACAAGATCCAGGAAGTTATGCAGCACTGCAAGACAATTGTTCTTGAGCTGACAGTTACAAAAACAAATGAAATAATTAAAAAGGAGATGCCTCGTTTAGTAAAGCTAGTTGTTGACAAGGATCGAGAAGTTTCTCATGTTGACGTATTTGGTATGGTATCCAAGGAATTTGCAGCTCATGCACCAAAAATAATTAAAGAACTGTTTCGCCAGCATATGCAAAATACAACTCTCAATCTGTATCCCATATCACACTCTTCAACTGCTACAACATCATATGCTGATCTTCAACAACATTTGTATCAAACTATGAAGGCAAAGCCCCAAGATCAATCAGCTGATCTAGAAATATGGGAAAGTTTGAAAGTCAAGTTTGAAACGCCATAACTTTTCGCATGTCATGATGACCAACATCGAAATGTTAATCCTCCTGAAGGGGGAGAATCATGGCGAAAAAATATTTTGGAATGGCAGAAAATATTTTTTAAAGAAAAAAGGAATCTTTTATGAATGGAAGACCAATTCTACCGACGATGAAGCGTCTGTAATAATCAACTCTTAGAGTGAGATTGTTAGGAACAATAAAAGTGTTAATTATTATTAGGAATTGGTCTTAGCTTAGTTTATAGTTTTATCAGTAGTAATGATGTAATAAAGTCTATCTTGGTCAAAGTTAAATAAAGTTGACCAAGGTTTGACTAAGTTTAGGAAAAATAGAATAGTTTAGCAATAAGTATATATACTCATCTTGGAGGAGTATATATACATGTTTTGCCTTTGTAACACTCACTTCTCCCTCTCATTTCTATTTTCCCCCTTTTGAAATGAAAATTTAAAAAATGATGAAAATGCTCTCTAGCTTCTCTCTTTTATTCTTATAGCTTTCGTTTGATATCTACTTGGCAAACATAGCATCTAACATCTTAGATCTGTTGATATGAATAGATATATTGATGGTGTTGTTCATCTTATATTTTTAGAAGAAATAAAATCATAATGTGTTTAAAAGTTTGTAGCAACTGAATTTTAATGTTGTTTTTTATGGGTTGTTTTTGTTTGTGAATTGTTATATAAGATGGTGCATTAGGATGGAGCTCATTTGAATTGTTACAGATCTAGATTTGTTCTTATTAATATGGGATATTGAATTTTTATTCAAAACAGATTGAACATACTTTTGATTCTTGGAATATAACAGGTTAAGGGTAAATTACGAGACCATTCAGTATGAAAAAGAAATTAAAAAGAAACAGGTGTATCTTCAAATGGTTCTGGCTCCAAAAAGGATCATTAATTCAAACAGAAACTATTTCCAAACAAGAAAAAAAAACAGCCTCTTACTTATGCTAGTACAATAAATACAAAATATAGATTGCACTACCGACACATACGGTAAGCAATGTCGGTGATCGAACAAAAATTCGTGCAAAAGTAATAAATTAAAACACGTTACAAAAACCCAACTCAAACAACTTCTATACAAATTTCTAAGATGATACTATCTTAGGATATACAAATTTGATTGGTGTTCGTTGTATCTACATGGAAGGTTTGAGGATTGGGATCGGCTTCTAATTTCTTAAGAAAGCATTTTGGTTGATTAATTGATCAGTTTAATCTGGTTGCTAACTATAAATTTGACTATTATTTAAGAAGCATTATCCTAAAACATCAAATGAAGTATAAACCAATTTTTTTTTTAGTACTGTTGATCACAACGAATAAGTTTATATAGCCTTATCTGCTTTACTTATGGTTGTCGCTGTAAAGAGCAAACTAATACGCCAAGAAAATATAAAGCTATTCTTACCTTATACAAATCCTATGCAAGGCTACGAATACAATATTCTTCATTAAGTTTGATGTTCAGAACAACCCGAGACAAGTATAGTGTAGGTTATAACAATAAAAATCATTGTTGCAACTATAAAGTAAAACAATCCATATAGACCAGCCGTATGCATACTGAACCCAAATGTTCGTTCAGAACAGCATCACATGGAGAAAACATAGCAGGCTCCTTACATGGGTTGAGTTTGAGAGGCAGACGAATAAACCTCGTGCAGACGGAGAACCTCGGCATCATCAACGGGTATCTTCTTCAAATCCTAGCTGCAGTAGATCTTTAAAATGACTTGGAAAACTCAACGGCTTCATGCCAATCCACGATCTGTCTCCAATCAAAACATCCCAACTGATGGATTATAGTGTTTGTTAGTTAGCTTGTAAAATCCACGTATCAGATTATGTTCGTTCCTCAATAATGTGATTTACACTTTCAAACGGGGTACCACCCCTAACTTTGCACACACTGATGGCATAATCATCCGCGGACAGAATACATACACAGTTATGATATTTTTCCCCCCATGAATCTGAAATCTTGGTTCTTTGACATCATTCCAAAACAAAGATGTTTTCATCAAGCAGTCGTGCTTTTAAATTTTTTCAAGTCAACTGCATTATAATCATATCAATACTTAAATAGATGGTTCCATAAAAAAACATAGCAAAATATGTGACTTGTACTTACTTTAGGACACCAAATACGGTTAAACTGTTATAACAAAAAAGCACAAAAACTTAAATTACGAAATTTGTTGAACCATCCATATGAGTTGTAATGCCGAACAAAATACATACAAAGGCCTAATATTTTCGCACAGGATTTAAGTTTTGAAAATTCATCAAAGGGTTATCTGGTAGCGAATGATAACACATACTATTAGGCTAAAAACAAACACGATAGCAGGTTAATATAAATTGCATAGGTTTTAAAAAGAGATTCAATGTTGTTTTAGAAATTACCATTAAACGTAGCTGCAGCTTCTTTGAGGGTCATTGATCCATTGTTTAGCAAAAGAATTTCTTCTCTTGTCAAGAGAGGTGGGGAAGGGTGTTGCTCTGGCAAGTTCTGTCACAGCATTTATCAATAGAAACAATTAAAAAAAAACATATTCAAGGACATACACAATATCAAACAGGGTAGGATCTGTCTACGTTTACCTCCCCCATACCCCGCTTCGGCGGGATTGGTATGTTGTTGTTGATCATTAAAAAAAAACCGAAAAAAACAAACTACTGATGGAGGACGATTGATATTAGCAGGTTGAGGATCAAGGAGTACGAGAGCCTTGGTAGTCTTTCACAAATTAATCAATAGACAGTATTAAAAAACATATTAACAGTTAACCAAATTAAGGGGGTGTTTGTTTCGGCTTATAATTTTCTGCCTTATTTTGAGACTTATGGGGTTATATAAGTTTATCATATCATAATAAACTTATATAAGCCCACAAGTCTAAAAATAAGCCGAAACATTAGGGCTTATGACAAATCAGCTTATGTTTCATAAGCCGAAACAAACACCCCGTAAAACTTCAAGTGATTATCACAAGAGACAAGAAATATAAACAATTTCAAGAACAGTTATACAAAAATCAATCTGCAATTATAACAAAAAAGAAAGAAAAAAAAACATGTTTACACAAAAAGTTAAAAACCCTAAATTAGATTTGTACACAGTAGTGGTTTTTTGTTTATAACATAATTCAAACAAAATAGTGATTATTAAAACGAAAGAAACTAAACATGGGATTCAAATTAAATTAAATACATAAATATATACACAAATCGAACACTATTCACAACAAATAAATAAACAAGTAATCGATCGAACCATTTATTTGCTTTGTGCGCTTGAGCGGCGAGAAAAAGTAGAAAAATACAACGACGAAACTTTATTATAAATGAGAGGTCAACATATTTTAGGGCTTTTCTCTCAACCCTTTACGGAGTATATCCGATGGTTACTTTTTCTTAATATAAATTTTATTTTATAATTTTAATGATATACTCCTTGTTTTATTTATTAGGAGTGTCGCCACATACAAAAAGATTCAATCTACAAAAACTAGGTCAAAAATTGAATCAAGTAGATCAAAATTAGAAACCCTTGTAATTCTACAAAAAGATTCAATCTTTGTTTATAAAATGTTGACCAAGAGGTATACACTAGGTAAAGAATTGAATCAATTAGGTCAAAATGAGAAACCCTAATTTTTGGGGGAAAATTGAATTACCTTGGATCTTTTATTAGGAGGGAGGATTGATGAGGATCGAGATGAAGATAAGGTTTGTTTTGATGATGATGAGCTCCGGCGTGTTTCAACCATGGTTGTTGTTGCTGATTGGAATTTTGTTTAATTGGTTTTCTGATGATGATGAGGAAAAAGAGGGGAAACTGTATCTATATGAAACAAAAATGAATTATGGATTAGTTTCATGGGCTAATTCCAAATCTAGTCCAAAACCAAAGTGGAAATGCCACTATAGTCCGTCAAAAAGTTTTTTCTCAAAATAGCCCGGGCAACTGGACAACCTGAGAAGACGTTGACAGTTGTCATTTTTTTAATATTAAAGTACATAATTTTTGGGGCAACCTAATGGACACGTGTCAATTTCTTCTTTAAGTTGCCTAGTTGCCAAGTTGGTCTGGGCTATTTTGAGAAAAATCTTTTTGGTGGACTATATTGGCATTTTCATTTTGGTTTTGGACTAGATTTGGAATTAGCCCTAGTTTCATTTCATTTTAAATAAGGAATTGTTGCTTTTAATATTAAATTGTCATCGAGACGACTACCCGTTAAAGTGGTCTTATTGGGTCCTCTTGTCGGATCAGATTGAGCCGTGTTTTGGTTAGGAAAAACTAACACCTAACCTGACTTGATAAGAAGTCGAGTTATCGGGTTTGGGTTAGTGTCAGGTCACGTGTTAGCAGGTCTATCGTGGAGTGCACGAGACAACTTTTGCCACAGACCGATAACGATAAGTATTATTTGTCAGTTGTTGAGACTCACTTTACAACGAAGCCATAACCTCAAAAGTAAATATTCATAAAACTTTTTCTATAAAGTGCATAAACATATACCTGTAATGGTACATTTAATGATAATCTCTTACTCGTAAGGTTTCAGTGTCGCCTTCGTCATTAGAATCCCTAAGCTTCGGTATAATTAAAGTCCCTTAGCATCAGCCCGTTGTTCCAGTGTTTTAGACCGTTTTTCCGCATCAGCGTTTAGGTTCAAGAGTTAAGTATGATGTTTCATTGCAACATTTTGATGTCCTAGCCCGTCGTTTCGAAACATCAAACCTTTTGTTTGATGCATAAAAAATACATCACAATTCATAATCCATATATGCATAAACACCAGACGGGATGTATGGAAAGCATCTAGTGGATGCGACGGGTTCGGTTCATAAAACTCTTTTTGAGACAATATTTGTCATTTAGTTCTATTGCTTGTTGTATTTGTGTAAATACATTGGGTTGATCCGTTTACCAATCTAAGCTGACAACCCGTTTAACCCACCCTTCTTTTACACTATTTGATTTTTCAACTATAAAACTATTTAAACCTTTTTAAAGCTTAAATAGGTTGACATGACGGCCTGTTGACCCATTCAACGTGCTTTCTATGTGCAAATGCACATTTTCATAACTTTTGTGTCACACCCCGACATAGGCGAAAACACGGGTATGCGACGAAGAATGATCAATCATAACACAAGATACATAATAGAGAAAACTAAATGTATTAATGAAAAGTGTCATGATGATCTTCGACCCCAAATACAGATTTGAGTGAAGTTCCAACAAGAACACATCAAATAGTTACCAATTATTACAACCAAAAGCCCACGCAGGGGTCCATACTAATTTGAACCAAATCCTCAAAGTACTTAAATTCAGTACAAAACTCATAGCAAATCTTCCAGAATACAATCCATACAGGATGCCTTAAAGTCTGCTAGCTCGCATTACAACCTTACTGATCATTAACATCACCTGAAAATGATACTCGAAAAGGTAAACACAAAGTTGGTGAGCTCGTAGGTTTGATCTCAACCCAGTTGTTGTGCCAATATTTTAAGTAGTGGACAATTGCGCTATATGACAGTGAATACATGCAAAAGATTCAAATACCAAGACGTAGCATCCCCGTGCTAGTCCTTACAACAGCATATACCAATACTCACGGAGTCGCAACTCCATAGTCACCCGCACCTAAAGCCTACCAGTTGGAGCTATCCATAGGGCAAGACCATCACAAACATAGCAAACCCTTGCTAATCACATACATTGCCATGCATATCAATGCGCGCAAGTACAATCAAACCACATGTCATTCACATAGCATTCATAAGCACATAACATTGTCCCAAAAACAAAACCACGTTTCGCACAGTAAGAAAACACATTCAAAACAGATTCGAGTATCATTTTCCCCCAACGGAAAAGAGTTAAAAAGTGGGGCTACGAGAACTCACCTCAAGCAAAGGTGTCTAGCAGCAAACTCAATATCACACAAGCAAATGCAATGACGTCCAAACACGACCTGGTCCAATTAATGTTCCACTTAGTCTTTTATTACCAAAACATTTTTCAGGTTTGATGCATAGAGGTCAGATGCGTGTTGTACGGTCAACCTTAACGTTTTCAGTGGTGTGATGGTTGACGACTTAGTTTCAAAAGATAACATACTTCCAGCTCATACCTTAGTATAATATATACTTATACCATTTAATATAACAGTAGATTAATATAAAAAAATTCTTATAATAAACACTTATAAATATACTCCGGTAAATTTATTCGGTACTCTTAGTTATCATTAATTAATCATTTAGATTATAAGAAATAAAACGTTTATTTATGCTAAATAATTCAGGAAAGTTTGGCAAAAATATATTTTTTTGTCTTTTAGTCGACGTATTAAAATAATAATATTTTATTATTTGATCGTAAAATCGCGTTTTGAATAAAAATTCTAAGTGTAGACTTTTTATAAAATTTTGACATGACCAATTCGTTTATACCACGTTTTCCAAGGTTTTAAACCTTAATTTCAAATATTTTTCCACAATTTCACCATTTCCCCACAAAGTACCAAAATCTTATCTCGCAACGTTTACCAAAGCATATTTCTACAAAACGACTTTCAATATCATTTTATAAGTATGTTTCACTTTCCAAAAGTCCGCAAAAACCCTTAAAACAATTAGTTTACGCTTATTGGGCCTTAAGGCCCAATAACGGCTCATTAAAGTATCCGTAGATATATAATACGATTTAAGCCCAAAACTAAGGCCCATTAGTAAAAATAAGCCCAAAACAATAGCTAACAAAATATTCCGAACCACAATAAGAATAAAATAAGCACGTCTGAATTGTACTTATTGGGCGTGAGCCACATAAGCTTCCTTTTAAATTATATATGCTTTTAAATAAGTAATAGCTTACGTAGTATATTCGGTTATTCACATAAGCTATCAATTTAGTTACAAATATACGACATACGATGGTAAATAACCAAAAAATACCTTTTCTGGTACTCCTTCAATTGCCGAGAGCTTTTAAGCCCAATATAAGCTCTCGAAAATGCTATTAAATAAGCCAAACTAAGTCACTAACCAACATAAGCTAAAATAGCAACTAAATATTTTACAACATACGATCCGACATAATGCTACAAAACAATTTATCTCTTTCTTTTTATTTCGAACCTAAACCGCACACTTATTATCTTTTCATAAAACTTTTCGTGTTCGATATTATCAATTCGCACAGTAAACTAGCTTCTATGCAATCATTTAATCTCAAAGTACTCGTTAAATGTAAATTTTGTATATTGAAAGAGGTGTTTTGAAAAGCAACCGACTACCCAAACGTAGTTTAAACAATAACCCGAACACTAGATTTAACCCGGAAGTACTCAAACTCTCATGTTTTTAATCAAGTTTCAAAAATTTTAGTGTGTGTGTGTGTTTTAGGTCAGGCGAAACAAGGGAAATGAAGAAAGAAGTGTGTGTTTTTGATTTTGAAAGCACAATGAGAAGTGTGTGTTTAGGATGGATACAAAATCATATAAGCCAAATCTATGTACCAACAAAGGATCAAGGAGCTAAAAATAAGCCATCCTTGTCCCCTTTGATTCTCGAATCCTGATAGGTAATCTAGGGGGTTCGGGTTGGTTCGTTCTTTATGTCGGGTTTTTCTTAGACTCCCCAATCTTGACTCATATATTTTCCGAAAGTTCCTAGTATTTTTATTCACTCTTACTTTTTTGATAACTTAGAGTATTTACACGACATATTTCCAAGTTAAACTTCCCAAAACTCATTTTGAACATTAACAGACGTGTCAGGACTCGTTTTTGGCATTTAAAGCTATACACGAGACAAACCTCCTGGAATACGATCAACACATATAAAATCCTCTAAAAAGGATTAACACAAGCATCATACTCATAAAATAACCACAATCACATTCATTCACCACCGTCAACACGGCACTTGTTCTAACAAAATTGACAAAAGTCAAATAGTCAAAGGACTAAATTAGAACATTCAAATCTCACAAAAGGGAAAGGGTTACATTCTACCCCCCTTAAAAGAATTTCAACCCTGAAATTCAACTACTACTAGCACTAAAAATATGCGGATACTTAAGTCTCATTTGATCTTCACGCTCCCACGTGAATTCAGGTCCACATTTCGAATTCCACCGAACCTTGACGATGGCAATTCTACTCAGCTTAAGCTTCTTTAACTCTCGCTTTAAAATTTCCACCGGTTCTTCTACAAAATTCAACTTAGCATCGACTTGGATCTCATCCAAAGGTACTTGCAATGTTGGATCAGCCAAACACTTTTTAAGGTTCGACACGTGGAACGTGTCATGAACACCATTCAATTCCTCAGGAAACTTAAGTCTATAGTCTACTAGACCAATCCGCTTAGTGATCTCAAAGGTCCAACAAACCTAGGTGCTAATTTCCTCTTCTTACCAAAGCATACCACTCCCTTCCAGGGCGACACTTAACTCTAAGGGTTTCCTCCTCTTATCGGCATAACTTTTCTGACAATCACGCGCAGCCTTAAGTCTATCCTTAATCTGCGAGATTTTCTAAGTGGTTTCTTACATTAACTCAGGGCATATCAATTGTCCCTCTCTAACTTCTGCCCACATAATCAGTGAACGATACTTCCTACCATATAAAGCCTCAAACGGTGCACATCTCACTCTAGAATGGTAACTGTTGTTTATTGGAAAACTGGGACCCCAATTTTGGGGGGGAAGAATGACATCAATTCCCGAAGTCTAGGATGCATGTCTTCCAAAGTCTGGATAGTACGCTCACACTGACTGTCGGTCTGAGGGTGGTAAGCCATACTCATGTCTAACTTAGTGATAATGCCTTTGCTTTGGTTGCTAAACCGTGTTGTTGAAATGACTATCACGATCAGAGATGATTGAGATCGGCACGCCGTGCCTAGCAAAAATCTCATTCAAATAGAGTCTAGCTATTCCATCCATCTTATAGTCCTCACGCATAGGTAGAAAATGAGCAGACTTAGTCAACCGGTCCACAATGACCCAGATTGTGTCATGCCCACTACTAGTCCTTGGTAACTTAATGACAAAATCTATTGCTATCCTTTCATGTTTCCATTCAGGGATCTCAGGTTGCTGTAGCAAGCCAGACGACCTATGATGCTCAGCCTTAACCTTCAAACAAGTCAAACACCAACTAACATATACAGCTATATCTTTCTTCATTCTCGGCCACCATTATTTATCTCTAAGGTCATAATATATCTTATCAGCTCCTAGGTGTACAGAGTATTTTGACTTATGGGCCTCATCCATTATCATGATTCTCATATCACCCTTCAAAGGAACCCATATTCGATCCAGGTAATACAATGCTCCATCACTCCTATGTTCTATCCATTCATATATCCACCCCCCTCCAGTCCTTCTGTAATTCCGCAGACTTATAGATGCCTCTTCTGGGTCGCTATTATTTACTTTGATACTCGACTGAAGGGTCATATTCATAGATCTAATTCTCTTAGGTTTGATCCTTTCTTTCCTACTCAATGCATCAGCTACTACATTCGCCTTACCAGGATGGTAATAAATTTAGCAGTCGTAGTCACTGAAAAGCTCTATCCAGTGACGTTGACGCATGTTGATGTGCGGTCGTCGTAGGACTTCTACACGAGAAGTTTTACAACTCCCTAAGCAGTGCACCTAATCGTTGTAGTATAGTATGGGCAAGACTCGGGGTTGTTTATCGTTTACTCGAGGAATAGGTTGGTAAGGCTTGATCACAGTCTAACAGAATTCTAAGGGTTGAAGGAAGATTCTTTTTGTATTTTTATATTTTATGGAAAGCAAGTAAATCATATGTTTGAGAGATTGGTTGGTTTTAGTTAATAAACTAAACATAATTGTACGCTAATGGTGATAACAATAAGATAAAAGATTGTGTCTATTTAATCATGTATTACTCCCTAGATTGCTTCTCTTAGTGTTGTTGCCTTGTCACCCTTGTGATGATCTGTGTAACTATTTCCTAAAGCATAAACGAATTACACGAACCCACCGTCTACTTAGTATGCCGCTAGAGCAACGCACATGCAAGGTAGTATGAAGACTATTACATGGCCCCTAAGAGTTTACTAAGTGCATGTAAAATACATTAAAAGTGGATCAACCATATTAGGGGGCAATGTAGTATGAAGACTATTACTCAATGGTATCGTTTCTACACAATCATGTTTCCCTAGACATATCAACAACAATTATATACAGAAAGCTGGTTTTCTAAGACCTAATGTGCACATCCATCACAAGAAGCAACATCACTAAGATCTACATTCTAGGTTTCATACAATCATAAATAAACACAATAATAAGTTTAGCCAAGTATATTAAAGATAAAGCAAGAACAATAGATGAAACAAAACATAGATATATTGAATGATTAAGTAAACCTTACTTGATTAAAACATGAATTGGAAGAAGTACAATAGGATTTTTAGGCCTTAAAATCGTCTCCTAAAGCTGCTAAATGAACTAGGATTCGTACCCTCTTTTTATTCTAAAGTTACACGCTTAAAACCTTAAATTTGGGTTTGTATATATAGGAAAATCGATGCGACAACATCGCGTTTTAGTCGTGACGCCGTCATAAGATGATTCTTCTACATCTGCGTTTGAGTTGGTGCGGGCTAACGTCATCATGAAAGATGTGACGCCGTCACTTGATTAGTTGTAACGGCGTCGTGTATAGCTGGTGACGCTATCTCCAGGCTCTGTGAGTACAAATCTTCAAGAGTCTTGGTGTTGGTTTGTAATTCTCAGTGTGTTTTTCTCCAAATGAGCCCCATGTCACGTGTAATTTCATTCCAAATGTCTTCCAAAGAGAAATACCTGAAAATGAAGATGATAGTACCTATTTTGGGCATAAACACATGATTTTGGGGGTTAAACGATCCCGAAAAAAGTGTATAAAATAACACCTCATCAAATACCTCTACACTTGGGATTTGTTGTCCTCATGCTAATGGGTTTTACCTAGGACAATAAATTATTGAGGGGGTCTATTTTACATACTTTTTTAAAATATTCTACAACACAACCTTATAGACCCTATAATTATAAAGCACGAAACGTATATTGACTAAAAAAAACAAAAAAAATATAGCGCCTCACTAATTGTTTGGGATTCTATTTTTTCACTCGAGTGTATAATGAATTATAACATATCGGGAAATGGAAAATCACACTCATTACCTGTCATAGCATATAAATTACCATATGCTTGGTAAAGGATCAAACCTCCACCGCTAGGCACAAGTATTAATCATTACTATCTAAGAGGTCTTTTAAAGGGTTGTGGGGTGTAGGGGTAAGATAACATATAATGGAAACGGAAACGGATACGATACATTTGGGTGGTGACTTTGGGTGAATTTGGAGTGGAAGGGTTAGCTAATTATTTACACGAATACACTTTGGTTTGGTTGCTAAGCCAAGACTCGGACGAAGATATACAAACCCTACACAACTCTACATCAATCTCTTTCTTTTTCTTTTCTCTTTTTTTGACATAACATAATACAACATGGGGGTTTATAATACCTACCCCTACACTTGAGCTTTTACATGCTCGATATATATAATCTAGCTATTGACTCGATTTGAGGTGGATCAAAATAACATGGAGATCATTTAACAAACAAATGGGGGTATTGACTTAACTTTTTCTCCCCATTCTTCTGCGAAATAAATACTACCATAAATCTCAATCGTCCCAAAACTGTATTGACAAGGATAAGGACTTAGCAACCGTGTACTCAATAATTAACTTGGGTTAAACATAATAATGTACTAAAGGCGAGTATGTACAAGGTAGGCTAAGGCTTTTTGGGTGTAACGATTGGTTTAAGAGTGACAATGCTCTTCATTAATAATCTAGAATCCACCAGAAAATTATGAGAACCGTGAAAAAAAGATAGGCTCGGAGGGTTGTACTAGGGGTATCCTACACTAAAGGTGAGTGCATGGTAAGGGTGTGGGATATTTATATGGTCGGTGTGACCATCATAACAATTACAGGTTTAAAACATGGGTTAATCCTAATGCCTCTTATCAAGCAAATCCTAATGCTTACTATACGGTCTCGGGATACAGCACAAAAACCAATTCTAGAATTTAATATACTACCGATATACTCTTATAATCCTAAAATAACTGATACCATTGTTCCAGAAAAGGCGACAAAACCATGCATACACATCTGTAACGACGGAATAGACACACATGATTGCTCACTCCTGAACTCGAACAAGCTAAAGGTATTATATCTAAGGGCAAACCTCACATTGTGAGGGTGGAATTTTAAGGGTTTTTTGTGCTAGTCATATAAATTTCTATCCATAGGACGCTAATAATACTCGGTTTTCGTTGGTATGAGTCGTAAAAAATTTTAAATTTTGGTAAAAATCACCCTTTTATGCTATGTTTCGATATATTACCCATCTTTTTAAGGACAGAGCAAATGACAAATTAAAGAATAGTTTCTAAGGCTTATTTTCCCCCTATACTTAAGTTAAACATTGTCTCTAATGTTCTCTAGAAGTACCCGTTAAAACGAATAAAGGGAAAAGAAAACAAGGAAAAGAAACTAGTACTCCCATGGTTTACTCAATAGTAGAGAAGAAACATGCGATAACTGGTTAAATCATCCTCCAAGAATCACCCAATGAAACTTCCTAAGAACTACCAAGCTTCTCCTCATCAAATATAACCTGTAATCAAAGATAATACAACTATACCAAGCATAAAACATACGTTTTGCCAAATATACAATATGAATTTAGGGTTTGACTTGATAGATAGGATGAACGAATTGTTAAACTCATTAGGTTTTCCAGGTTAACAGCAGAATAATACATATATTAAATGTGGTGCAAGTTTTATTTTCAAAAATAATTAAATACTTTTAAGTTTTCTAAACCTGAGCGTTTGACGCCGTCGGGGTTGTGGTGACCCCGTCATAGGTGTCATGGTGACGGCGTCGCGTGTTAATCGTGACACCGTCTCCACAGTCTATGAAAACAAAATTTTTGTTCTTGATGAAAAATTTCCCGCACTTGATTCCATAACTTAATTCCTGTATAAGTAGCTGTACAAAACCTGAGATTTAACAATTCAATCCTATGACTCAAAACTAACGCGAATTAATCTTAAACAATTCACTGAACATGTTTGAATTTGGCTCAAAAGCCGGATAAATTCCCCTGCACTTATTGTTTGCAAAATACCTTTGATTGAAATTAAGACGAGGTTAAAGATAATTCAAAGCATGATTACAAGATAGTTCAAACATAATAAAACAAATTATGAAGAATAAAACACACCTGACACTTCTAATATGCAAGAAAAGTAAACTGGGTTGCCTCCCAATAAGCGCTTTTCTTTATAAATGAGTCTTGTTGCTAGACTCGAAGTCACATGCCCTTACGTGTCGTAGAATTGGTCTAAGTCGATGATCTCTCTTGTACTTTCTCTTTCGGAGAGCTTCCTAGTGGTTAGGTTTGATTGAAGGGTTTTGGTGAATTCCTCTCCGTCGGGGTCGATCAATCTAATCTTGGCATGCCATGCTCCATCTCCGTTTTTGGGTGGTTTGTTCCAGTTAATTGGTTTTTTAATTAGGTCATCCGACTCCCCATGGTTTCACTTAGTTTAATGTGTATTGCATCCAGAAAATTCTACCATTCTCCTAAACACTAAGGTATCCTTGAAAGGATTAAGCTCAGCGTCTCTAGAAATTTCCCATTCTCCGGGAAAATGGCAGTCTAAGAAGTCTTTCCTAGCATAGTAAGGGGGTTTTGCGTCTATTTCATCTGAGCTAGGTCGGGGTTTACAGGATTACCTTTTTCTAAGTGTGGTCCAATAAGGTGCTTCCTCCTTACCTAATTCTTTCCCTTTTACACCGAATACCGACCTAGTGATTCCTTCTACCTAATCGGTTTTATTTATGGACATCCTACTATTCATATAACAGCGTTGTTCGGTAGCTAGGATCCTTTTCCTACATAGTAAAGGGGATTAGTATCGGGGTCCTTTTTCATATCGAGTACGTAGAAATCATTTAATAGTTTTAGTCTTCCTATGTGGACCTCTACGTCTTTAACGATTCCGACGGGGTAGGATTTGGTTCCGTCAGCCAATCCAAAGATATGGTCAGTCTCCTCTAATAATCCGATGTTAAGCGTTTTAAAGAGGTAAAGTGGGATTATGTTTACGCATGATCCTAAATCAGCTAGTGTGTCGAAAGGTTTTGAGTCCCCTAATCTACAAGGTAGAGTGAATAGCCTGAGGTCTCCCATCTTTACACGTGTTTCTCCTTGGATAAATGCTGATCCGTTTTTGCCTAGTTCTAAACTCTTAACGTATTTATCTAATATAGTGTTATATATTGGAGCGTAAGCTAGGACTTCAAGAACCGAAAGGTTAAGATGCAAATCTTAGAATTCATCTTCAAGAGTTGGTTCGGGTTCTTCTGGGTGTGGTGGTTCGGTTTCAATATCAGGTCGCTGCAGGCTTGTTTGGGGAATGGCTGCCTCATTGAAATGTGCCTTGGTAGCATTGATTGAGTTGGAAGGGTGAGATGAGCATTGGGGATCGATAGTTTAGTAAGAATGAGCAGACGAGGCTGGATGGGTCTACAGTTTTAGGTTCTTAACTGTATCGCTAGGCAGCGTGCCTGTTAATTGATCGGTGATAGTCTTCAACACAGTGTCGATTTTGTTAGTATATCGCTTTGCTGTTGTTTGAAATCGGCTTCAAACTTGGATAGTCTAGCGTCTTGAGATGCCATAAATTCGGAAACCAGTCCTTCTATATTTGATTGATTGTTAAATTTTTAAGGACGGTTGTTGAAGGAATGGTTCGGGATTGAACCGTTGGGTTGGAACCAGTTAGGTGGGTTCGAAAGATCATTTTGGGAGTTTTGAGGTTGTCTCCACCTAAGGTTCGGATGACTTCTCCATGACGGATTATAGGTGTCACCAAGATAGTTTTGCTCAGGCTTAAAGGTATACCACTTACCTCCTGCTTCATCGGTACATGAGGATGCGTATGTAACAAAGGCTTGTTCAGGGTTTTCCATGCAATACTGAGTGTCATGGGGACCACTGCAGATTTCACATGGGGTAGTGATTTTGTTTACCTGGGTAGGTCATGTCAGAGCAAGATGAGCTTCCATCAAGCGTTGGACTTGATTTTCGAGCTCGATTAGATGGCGGTCGGATGTACTCGGGACATCTTAAGGCAATGCGATTGGCTTGACCGGCTTAGCGAAATCCCTTGGGTCATTCCAACTTTCATTATCATAGAGGGCAAAGTCCTCTAATAATGCCCAAGATTCTTCGGCTTTGAGGTCACGAAGCTTACCACCGGTCGATTGGTCAATGGTTCGTCTTGTGACGGGATTAACATGGTCATAAAAAAATTGGACTTAGAGCCAAAGGTCTATGCCATGATGAGGGACTTTTTGGAGTAAGTCCTTGAAACGAGTCTATGCTTCGGATAGAGATTCTCCATGATGTTGTTGGAACATCATGATATCGTTGCGGAGTTTTACGATCCTTCCCTGTAGAAAGAATTGAGCAATGAATCGGGTAGTAAGATCCTCCTATGTGGAAACGGATCCTGCAGGAAGGCGTTCAAGCCAGTTTCTAGCTTGATCGCGTAGGGAAAATTGCAATAAATGCAGGCGCGTTCTTTCCCTAGTTTCACCGTCAAGGTCAAGTGAGTCCACAAGTTTAAGAAAGTCCTTGAGGTGTTGATTTTGATTCTCAGACCGAAGTCCGTGGAATGAACATCGATTGCACTAAAGGATGGAGTCAGATCGAAGAGGTTACCACGGTGTTTCCATGCGAGGAGCTCGATGGTGTTACTATAGCCCTCGGTGGCTTGGTTTGGGAGTAATCTCTAGAGTACGGACTAGGATTCTCGCTCTCCCTATGGTGGTTGGCGAGAATGGGTTACGAAACAATAAACACGAACAAAAGATAGACTACAAGAAAGCTAATGTGCAGGAATTAAATTCTCACTTGAAAGGATTCAAGCGAGTAGAACTAAGCTAAACTATGATCAATACCTAACTATTCCCCAGGCGGCGGCACCAAAAACTTGATGTGCGGTCGTCGTAGGACTTCTACACGAGAAGTTTTACAACTCCCTAGGCAGTGCACCTAATCGTTGTAGTGTAGTATGGGCAAGACTCGGGGTTGTTTATCGTTCACTTGAGGAATAGGTTGGGAAGGCTTGATCACGGTCTAACAGAATTCTAAGGGTTGAGGGAAGATTCTTTTTGTATTTTTATATTTTATGGAAAGCAAGTAAATCATATGTTTGAGAGATTGGTTGGTTTTAGCTAATTAACTAAACATAATTCTACGTAATGTGATAACAATAAGATAAAAGATTTGTCTATTTAATCAGTTATACTCTTAGATTGCTTCTTACGGGTTGTTTGCTTGTCACCCTTGTGATGATCTGTGTAACTATTTCCTAAAGCATGAACGAATTACACGAACTGTGGAAAACTAGAAGGGGGGTTGAATAGTTTACCGCTTTTTAATTTAAGGTTTTAAAGTGTTTGTAAAAATTCTAGATTCGACTTTATGTGAATTCAATACTTGCACAATATAAACAATATACCTATCTAAACAATTAATAAGATAGTATGAGAAAGTAATGCAAGACAAGAGATAAGAGTAAGAACAATCAAACCATAACGCGAGGATTTAAGTGGTTCGTCAACGAAGCACCTCTTCGCCCTACTCCACTCCTCGAGCACATAACTTGAGAGTTTTCTTCACTATGTCAACAAGCTCCCTTATGGCGGAGAAAACCGTACACAACGTTGCTTACACCGATTTACGACATAAAGCTAAATGTCGAGTTCTAATCTTAGCTAGAACCAATCTATCACAACACAACTTCACGACTTGTTCATGACTTCACAACTTCACGACTTCAAGGACTTCTTTCAAACACTACTTATTCTCAACTATCATAGCCCTATTGTAGATTACCTCGATCTGTAACTATAACTTACAAGATCGCAAGATCTTGCAACTCTACAAACTTGTACAAATTATACAAAAAGATTTACATGTTATGATATGAATGCAATAAGATTGCAACAACACACAAAGGTGTAATACTTATTCACTTGATGATAGAAGCATTCTTCTCTTGCACCTGAGGAATTGAGCTTGGATCACTTGGAAACAAAGCTTTATGATTAAATGATCAAAGGATTTTAGAGAGGATATGTGAGCTATTTTGGGCAGAAAGAATGAGTGCAAAAGGTGAGAAAATAATGGAGAAAAGTCTAGTATTTATAGAACAAACTGGGGGAGCGTTTACCTAGGGGCGGTCCCCTTAAATAGGTGGGCAGTCCCCTTAAAATTAAGGGGGCCGCCCTTGGCTAGGGCCTCCCCAGTTTGTCTTTTGTGTATGGAGAATTTTCTAGAACTTTTCTAGCCGTTTTAGGTCCGAAAATTTGAATTTCCCAAATGTTTATTTGAAAATTAACATTTCGTTTTATTTGTAGTAAATGTTTTACATGTTTATAAAATGTCTTTACAAAAATTTTATAAAAGTTTAGGTTTAATTAAATTTCATTTGATCATAAAATGCATTAAGCATTTATTTATTCATACCATTAAGTGATATAATTATCGAAATGAAAATTTACTACTACCTCCATCCCACATTAAGTGTCCACTTTGACTTTTTAAGTCTTTTTCTTCAACTTTGACCTTCAATATGTTTGTTTGTGTTATGTAATACTTGATGCAAAATATATGAATGGATTATGTTTTAAGTGTATTTTCATGGTTATAGTTTTCTTTAAACGATATATAACACAAATAAAAATATTTAAGGTCAAAGTTAAAGAAATAAGACCACAAAAAGTCAAAGTGGACACTTAATGTGGGACGGAGGGAGTACTAATTACTTGTTTACGTTTAATTTTACATTGAACGTTTTTATATTTTGTGATTATCAAAACGTAAAGATATGAAAAAATATTAATATTGGTTTTTAGATTTATAATTTGTCAACAAGTCTCCATTTTTGATGATTACAAAATTTAAAAACTCATTAAATGTAAAATTATTTTAAAACAAGCTATTTAGTGTCTTAATGTTATTTCTCCCCCTTTTTGTAGAATTAAAAAGACATCATCGAGAATTGCTAGTTAGATCGACGAAATAATTGCTCCCCCTTGATGTGTGTCCCCATCGTTGAGGGGCACAAGGAAGTTGCGAGCTATTGGTTTCTTGGCTACAAAAATATGTTTTGAACAATACAAAATTCTACCCATGTAGCAAGAAGGAAGGAAAAATATGACAAGTGCAAGCAAACTTCATTCATTTAGGACAATGTATGTGAATAACACAAAAGCATACATAAATAGAAAAACAAATATGCTTTAGAAGCATATTAATACATCATAAAAGAATTCTAAATAGCCATAGAAGGATTTCTGACTTGCATGCGACACAAAAGGGTTTGACGATTATTTGTAGGCATATTACGAAGTTAGTTGGTTGTTGATGGAGAGTTTGGAGCAGAGGCGGTTGTGGAAGGGTAATCTCTTTGAACTCTAAGAAGTGGATATGGTCGAGTGAGAAGGAATTCAATCCAATTGATATCCTCACTTAAAGCAAGGAATTGTTTTTGGGTGAAGATGCAACAAGGGCAATACCCAACATGGGTTTCAACTTGGTTCATGTTGAGAGTGTGTGGTAGGTTTGGAGAGTAAGGTGATGAGGGAATGTTGTTTTGTTATTAGGAGAGATGCATGGCCAAGAGGTTTGATAGGTCTTGTAGTTGATTAATGTCTTCAACTAGGCTTTCTCTACTTGGAGATGGAGGTGATGTGTGTTGAGTTTGGTTGTCACTTTGAGGTGGAACTTAAGTGTGAGTTTCATGTGAGTTGATGGGTGAAATAGGAAGTGGAGGATGTGAGACAACTTGTTGTGATGTGGGAGTGTCCTTAATGTAAGGAGTTTGGTTGTCACTTTGAGATGAAGCTTGAGTGTGAGTAACATGTGAACTGATGGGTGAGATGGAAAATGGAGGATGTGAGACACCTTGTGGTGATGTGGTAGTGTTCTTGATGTAAGGATTTGGTAATGCTTGATTGGGGTGATTGTTTTCTTGAGATGGTTGATGAGGAGTAAGTGGTTTTGGCATTGGTGTAGGTAAGTTTACATTGAGCCCATTGGATGTGTTACAAGGGTTTAGTTTCTTCCTCCAAATAGGGTTCACTCATTTTGGCTACCCTTGATGGTTTGGACGTGGGTTTGTTAGGAGATGTCATTGGTGAGGATGATTGTGATGATGATGGATAAGAATGTATTTATAGTGGAGGAAAGGTTTATATTGGGAAGAATGAACATTTAAAGGATCAAATCCAAGAAATGTTTATGAGTTTAAGGAAACAGTAGCTAAGTCTAGAGAGTATTTGGTTAAAGGGATGTGAAAATACTGTTTTACCCGCGTTTGCCTAGGCCGGCCCCCTTAATCAGGGGTCGGTCCCCTTAAAATTAAGGGGGCCGCCCTTTATGAATTAAGGGGGCCGCCTACTGGCATTTCCCAGATTTCCCAAAATTTGATTTTTCTCAAAATTTTGTGTGAGAGTTTTCTGTTTGGTGGTTAATTTGCAGCAAGTCCTCTTCTTTTTATGGCAAATTAAGATTTTTAGAGCACTAGCACTTAAGCATTCAAATTTCATACTATGTATTATAAGATGTAGGATTAACCTATTGCACATAATTTGGACATATACTATATTGAATTGTTGATGTATAGGTTGAAGAACATATGAAATAGTAAATAGATATAATTACACAAAGAATTTATCTGTTAGGGGTTAAGTTAAAAAATGAACCAAACTTTTGTGCAAATCCTAGTGTGTGCCTAAGTGCGACAAATGTGGAGTAGCGATTATTTTGACACTAAGACATGTAAAACCTAAGAAATAATCCAAGTGCTCCTTGATTTAATTTTGCTCAACCAAGATTGTCGTAAATATATATTAGATTATATACTTTTGACAACAAGTAAAAGAACATTATGCATATGTGATTATATACTTTTGACAACAAGTAAGAGAACATTATGCATATGTGAAAAATATTTTTAGCATATCTCAATAACATGTGATAATTGATTTTCATGTGCTCCTAGTTGTGAGAAAGACTTTTTGGAAAATAATAGATTGGGATTATTGTATATATGTATAATGATATATGCATTTGGATAGGAGGATTTGTAAAAGTTTGCTTATAGACTTTTCCCAATCTTGTGATTTTGTGCAAAATAGAAACCTAGACAGAGAGAAAAAGAAAAAAAAATTGTCAGTCAGGTGGGTGGTCCCCTTAAAGTCTGGGTGGTCCCCTTAAAATTAAGGGGGCCACCCCCTGTTAAAAAAAATTCTTAGATTTTTGACAATTGGTCCATTGATGATTATCATTTCATTATTATGCCGAAAACTTAATCAATTTGTTCCATCATTCCTAGACCTAGACGTAAGTAGATAAAAGGCTCACGTTTAAGTGGTTTAGTTAGAATATCGGCTATGTTGTCTTTCGATGAGACCTTTTCTATAGAGATATTTCCTTTTTGAACATTATCGCGAAGGAAGTGATGGCGAATCTCAATGTGTTTTGTTCGTGAGTGTTGAACGGGATTCTTACTTAAGTCTATAGCCCCTTTGTTATCACACATTATTGGAATGTTATCTAACCTAACGCCATAGTCTATGAGAGCTTGTTTCATCCATAGAGCTTGTTGACATGCCTTTCCGGCGCTTACGTATTCCACTATGGTTGTAAGAATGGCAAGTGCGGTTTGCTTCTTCGAAACCAAGATGTTAGACAACATCCCATAAACGTGCAAACACCACTAGTGCTCTTACGATCTACATAATCTCTCGCATGATCCGAATCCGCATACACTATTGTTTTTATGCTGGATCCCTTAGGATACCATAATCCTAAATGCGTAGTGCCTTTAATGTATCAGAAGATACGTTTAACCGCTTCTAGGTGAGAGGTTTTGGGATCCTCTTGAAAGGGCCGGCGCAAAGCAAACACTAATCATGATATAGGGTCTATTTGCGTTAAGTATAATAAACCTACCTATCATTGCTCTATATTTGGTTTATCTACGGACTCACCTTCTTTCGTTCTCTTGTGAGTTTGTTTCCGTAGAATGGGAGTTTTATGGCATAGAGTTCTTCTAGTCCAAATTTCTTAGCATTTACTCTTAATTATATTTTATTTATTAAAAAATATTCCATCATCTAATTGTTTTATTTGTAATCCTAAGAAGAAATTTAGTTCCCCCATCATACTCATTTCGAACTCATCATGCATGATCTTGGCAAAGTCATCACACATTTCTTGACAAGTTGATCCGAATATAATGTCATCAACATATATTTGGACAATAATGAGATTGGAGTCTTTCTTTTTAGTGAAGAGTGTGTTATCTACCATTCCCATGGAGTAATTATGTTTAATAAGAAAGGCTTTTAATCGATCGTACCAAGCTTTTGGGGCTTGTTTTAGACCATAAAGAGCTTTCTTAAGTTTATAGACATAATTAGGTTTTGCGAAGTCAATGAATCCCAGAGGTTGTGCCACGTAAACCTCCTCATTGATAAAATCGTTAAAGAATGCACTCGTCACATCCATTTGGTATAGCTTAAAGTCTAGCGCGCAAGCATAAGCCAAAAGTATTCTTATGGACTCTAGTCTAGCTACGGGTGCATATGTTTCGTCATAATCAATTCCTTCTTGTTGATTATAACCTTGGGCGACTAACCTAGCTTTGTTTCTAGTTACGACACCATTTTCATCGAGTTTATTTCTATATACCCATTTTGTTCCTATGATATGCATGGGATTTGGGACTAGTTTACAAACCTCATTTGTTTTAAATTGGTTTAGTTTCTCTTGCATGGCCATTACCTAATTTTCATCTTTTAATGCCTCATTTATATTTTTAGGTTCTAATGTGAAAATAAAGCAAAAGAAATTGCTTTTGTCTTGAGCTTGCGACCTAAGAGTTCTTTGATTTAGATTACCAATAACGTTTTCTAGGGGATGAGTTTTAGATTCTTTAATATTTATAATTTGATTATTTTCTAATGAGATGTCTTCAAGATCATTGCCTATGGGTTTTGTTTTACTAACCTCAATAGCTTCTTCTTCGACTAACTCATCATCTTCCAATGGTGATGTTTTAGGCGGGGGAGGAGTTTCATCGAAAGTTACATTCAACGACTCTTCAACTTTCATTGTTTGTTTGTTAAGTATTATGTAAGCTTTACTATTTTGCGAATATCCTAGGAAGACACCTTCGTATGACTTTGGGTCGAACTTGGTGAGGTAATCTTTTGTATTAAGAATAAAACATTTACTTCCGAATACTCTAAAATAGTTAAGGTTTGGTTTTCTATCTCTTAACAACTCGTATGGAGTTTTTCCTAAAATACGTCTAATGGAAACTCTATTAATTATATAGGTTGATGTATCGACCGCATTACACCAAAATTTTTGAGGAATGGATTGTTCGTTTAACATGGTTCTACTCATTTCTTGTAGAGTGTGATTTTTTCTTTCTACTACCCCATTTGATTGTGGAGTACGAGGAGCGGAAAAATTGTGAGATATCCCATTTAAATCACAATAGTTTCCGAATTGTACTTCATTATCAAATTCCCGACCATGATCCGTTCTAATTGATACAATGGAACATCCTAATTTGTTTTGGATCATTTTGCTAAATACTTCGAATTTTTCGAAGGCCTCGGTTTTATTTGCTAAAAATCTAGTCCATGTGAATCGAGAATAGTCATCTACGATTACTAAGGTATAACGATTTCCTCCATAGCTTCGTATGGCGGAAGGGCCAAACAAATCCATGTGAAGTAGTTCTAGGCATCTAGTTGTTGAAACTATATTTTTAGCCTTGTGACTTGTATGAGCTTGTTTTCCAATTTTGCAAGCATCACAAAAATGTCGGTCGTATTTTAGTTTGGGTAGGTTTCTAACTAATTCTTTAGATGCTAATGATTGAATTAATTGCATATTAGCGTGACCTAATCTCCTATGCCATAGTGTGGAGTTTTCGTCCAATGTTGCAAGGCATATTTTGTCTTCCGGTTTATTTCCTAGTTTCATTACATATATTCCTCCTTTCCTAATTCCTTTTCCTATAACTTTTTCGTCTTTGATTATTTTGCTATCGTGTTCGGTAAATATTACTTTGCATTTGTTATCACATATTTGACCTACACTAAGCAAGTTATATGTTAAGTTATCTACGTGCTCAACATTTTCAATTATTAGGGAGTCTTGAGAAATCGTACCTTTGCCTATGATTTTACCGCGCAAGTTGCTCCCAAAGATTACGTTTCCTCCGTTGTATGCTTTGTATGAAGAGAACAACTTTCGATTACCGGTCATGTGTTTTGAGCATCCACTATCTTTAATCCACTCATCGGGTTCCAAGTTTACTCCTAAGCATATTTCATCGGGCGCTTGAGCTACAAGGCAAGTTTCATCTTTAGTCTTTCCTACTTCATCTTCTCCATTGTCGCTCCATGCTCCTCCAATAAATGCTCTTTGATCGTTGTTCTTTGGCGGCTTTGAACATTCTCCAATGAGGTGATTTGGATCACCACATCTAAAACATTTTCTTTCACTTTTACCATAACCATCATTTCTACTTCTTTGGAATGTTTTTCTATCGCCTCGTGGTTGTCTTGCAAATCTTCCTCGTCTCTTGAAGAATTTCTTGAATTCCTTTACGGCCATAGCATACTCTTCGTCTTCACTATCGGAGCTTGAGCTATCTTCATCACTTACTTCCTTTTTCACCTTTAATGCAAGAGATCTACTTTGTTCTTTCTTGCCTTTGACCGTTTCGAAGTCTTTCTTTATTACCTCTTCATAGACTTTCAAGTTTCCAATAAGTTCGTCAAGAGGTAAGGTTGTTAGATTCTTTGATTCTTCAATCGCCGTGACTTTCGCGCGCCATTTTGGATGTAATGCCCTAAGAAATTTCCTAACACAATTCTTGCTAGAAAAACCTTCATCAAGTGCTTTTAGACTAGTAATAATAGTGTTAAATTTAGCAAAGGCATTATCTATTGATTCCTCTTCCGGAATCGTAAATTGTTCATATTGTTGAACAAGAAGATCTATTTTGTTAGCTTTGACTTGATTATTACCTTGATGTGTGATTAGCAAAGTATCCCAAATTTCTTTTGTGGTTTGACACATAAAAATTCTTTCGTATTCTTTACGTGGCAAAGCATTATAAATTACCATTTTAGCTTCATTATTTTTTGCAAGTTTCTTTTTAAGATCATCATTTTGTTTATGAAAAGGTACAACTTCATCCTTTTTAGTTTCGGGATTATTTTGAATAGGAGGAAAATCACCATCGGTAATAACATGCCAAAGATCTAGATCTTTTGACTTCACATAAGTTTCAAATATATTTTTCCAATAAATAAATCCATCACTTTCAAATAGTGGTGGTCTTTGCATAGATTGCCCTTCTAAATATTTTTCCGATTCCATAGATCGATTCAAGTTTTAAAATACAATTTATTTTAAAAATCTTGTTTAGCGTGACTCTGATACCAATTGTGGAAAACTAGAAGGGGGGTTGAATAGTTTACCGCTTTTTTAATTAAAGGTTTTGAAGTGTTTGTAAAAATTTCTAGATTTGAATTTTATGTGAACTCAACACTTGCACAATATGAACGATATATTTATCTAAACAATTGATATGATAGTATGAGGAGATAATGTAAGACAAGAGATAAGAGTAAGAACAATCAAACCACAATGCGAGGATTTATTAGTGGTTCGGTAAACGAAGCACCTTTCGCCCTTTACTCACTCCCCGAAGCACCTAAATCGGAGAAGTTTTCTTCACTATGTCAACAAGCTCCCTTATGGCGGAGAAAACCGTACACAACGTTGCTTACACCGATTTACGACACAAAGCTAAATGTTGAGTTCTAATCTTAGCTAGAACCAATCTATCACAACACAACTTCACAACTTCTTTACAACTTCAAGACTTCCTCACAACTTTAGGACTTCACTTCACCACACTGCTTATGCCACAACTAACTAACACTAATTGGTAAGATCCACACGATATATCTATACTTACAAAGATCGCCAAGATCTAGTTACTAAATATAAATACATGTATACAAAAAGATTTTACCAGTTTATTATAGGATGCAATAAGATTTGCAACAACACACAAAGGTGTAATTACTTCTTCACTTGTGGATGTAAGTATTCTTCTCTTGCAATTAAGGAATTGAGCTTGGATCACTTAGAAATAAAGCTTTATGATTAAATGATCAAAGAATTTTGATGAGATGTGTGGGCTGTTTTAGAACAGAAAGAATGAGTGCAAAAGGTGAGAAAATTGTGGGGAAAAGTCTAGTATTTATAGGACAAATTGGGGGAGCGTCTACCTAGGGGCGTCCCTTAATTAGGTGGGGCGGGTCCCTTTAATTTAAAGGGGGCCGGCCGTGTATTTAAGGGGGGCGCCCAAGACTAGGGCTTCCCCAGTTTGTCTTTTGTGTAGGGGGGATTTTCTAGAACTTTTCTAGCCGTTTTAGGTCTGAAAATTTGAATTTCAAAATGTTTATTTTGAATAAAACATTTCTTTGAATTGTATAAAATGTTTTGTAATGTTTATAAAATGTTTACAACATTTTATAAAAGTGTGAGGTTGAATAAAAATTTCCTTTGATCATAAAATGCATTAAGCATTTATTTATTCATACCTTTAAGTGATGTATTTGTTGAAATGAGAATTTACTACTAATTACTTGTTTACGTTTAATTTTACGTTGAACGTTTTTATATTTTGTGATTATCAAAACGTAAAGATGTGAAAAAAAATATTAGTAATGTTTTTAGGCATTATATTTTTATCAACAGAACTTGTTGAGATTATCGATTATGAGGTTAAAAGTTTGAAGCGTAGTAGGATTCCGATAGTTAAGTCCATTGGAACTCGAAGCGAGGTCATGAGGATTTCATAAAAACTAGATATCCACACTTGCTCGTTGAGCAAGCTATCGTTGGAAGTACTAAGAAAAGTTGGACACATAGGGTTACTGGTAGACTTTAGTGTACCCTTAAATGTTCTGAGGTGGTTTGGTTAATGTTATATTTTGAATAAACTCGAAGTCGAGCAAATTCTTCAAAAACATTAAGCTTTGTAACAACTCATAACTTAGTTCCAAGACAGTTCTTGTTTGATGAGTTGCGGGGTTAGGTTATGAATGACGTTTTACACAACTTAAAGTTTTTGACGAGTTTCCTAAAAAACGGGCGATGTTCATGTAGTTGGATGTTTATTTTTGCTTAGAGTTGTTATGCTGCTATTTGTACCCTTGTGTGGGCACGCGGAAGGTTGTAGCAGTGTGTTTTCGATCGTGAAAGTTAGATAAGATTCAAAGCGTGGCCCTTAGTTTACGTAGGAACGTGAGGACCATATGAAAGCTAAGTATTCCCAATTGGTTATTGATGATGATGTTGAACCTACTAGTTAAATCTCGGGACGAGATTTCTCTAAGGAGGGGATACTGTGACAACTGTGCTTTGAGCAGGTTAGTCAAACCGTTAGTATTGATTTGATTGTTGTGATTTATGTGTTAATTTACTCTTTGACTTTTAAGTTGCTTATTATTTGTTATGTGATGCATGTTGTCTGATGTTGCATTGGTTTCGCTTACTTTGTGGGTAAGAGGTTTCACCTACTTTATGTGGGTATGAACCTGTGCGGTTATGGTACCAAGAGTCTAGGATTGGGGATAGCATTCCTCTCCATGACTATATTGTGTGGTTTAGATCGAGGGATACGTTCCGTCCCAATGGTGATTGTTGGTTGCATGAATGCTAGCATGTCTAATTGCCAGCTTAATTGTCCTGTCATGTTTGTTTTTATATAATCACAGTAATTGATTTAAATCTTGTATTGGTGTCGTAAAACCTATGACTCTCACCAACCATTGTGTTGACGTTTTAAGCATTCATTTAGGTGAGCATTATGAAGGTGTTGAAGTTAATAATAAGTGGCTAGAGAGACATTAGGAAGGCATGGAAGTTTCATTTGATTTTATCTCATAATTGTTTGCATGAATTCTTGAATGTTATTAGGTTTTATAGGGTTGTGATACATTGTCTTTGTATTGATGAGACCCCTTTTTCATTAATACAAGATGCCGTTCTTTTGTTTTCGGTATTGTCATGACACATCGTGTCTTTTATATTTAGTTATGCATGTAGTGATTCTCTATTGTTGACACCATTGTGTTGTGATGATATCCATGATGTTACGCCTTGTGTTTCCGCCTTGGCGGGGTGTGACAGCCGCAAAGCACACAACATATAGTTGATGACATCAAATAGTTAATACTTTTCTATATTAAATTCCCGTGTTTGTTGTCTTCTTCTAGCTAATATCACCTTCGTATATCTGATTTTGGGTGATCATGATCTGGTACTTAATTCGTTCAGTGTATGTGTAACTGGCGCTGCACGCTACCTGTCCCTATAAAGATGCTGTTACAGCAGAGAACAGAACACCCTAGGATGTGAGAGATTGTGTCAAAACGACTCTCAAAGAGCGTATGTCAATCGTGATTATAACATCGAGTTGTCGTATACCTAAGAGCGGACAACTTAGGCGAAACGCTATACTACTGTCAGAGCGTTAATTGTTGAACATACACGCTCCCTCATGGTCACCGCTCAGTGTGATGTGCACCCCCGCCAAACCAGACGAGATCTCTAGCAACCGGCAAAGGCATTATGTGTAAGTGGTATCATGACCCGCCTCCTCCTCCCGCACGTCTATGCACCCCCATTTAGACGGGTTAGTCGACCACTAGCTATTGTATACCTGAACCAGACACCCTAGAGGTCGTTATCTACGGAAGGCAAACATCGTGTCGTGTGTGCAGACTTATAGGTGTATAGTTGTCTATCTCGACAAGATAGCGCTATAGTCAGCTCACCGTTCCGCCGTCGCTATACCACAAGTAGCCCACATTACTAGTCCCCCCCATCCTCCCCTCTCTTGAACCATGCCACGTCTCACTCGTTTCGCTAGGCGCACCTACCCATCGCATATTCGCTCGTGTCTTATAAGAGTTGTGTACTCACTAAGGTCATACTATAATCATAAATGTAATAAACTACTAGGTGTGTGCGGTCTGAGCCGGTGGCTGCATGGGTCGTGTGTCTATCAATCTGGTGGCCACTTAGACCACTGGCTCGTAGTCCTGATCTTGCGCGCGTGCCATCGAATCGAGCTTGCTCGGTATTGGTAAGTGCCACCCAGCTGCCGGGGCCGCCCGTACTGCGCCGATCCCCATGACTATCGGGTCACTACAAGCTCACGCGATCATCGATCACCCCCCTTCGCGCTCAACCTACTTGTCTGATGTTGTCTGGTTGTCGTAGACCGTACTATAGCCACCACTAATACCCAAATCGCAAGCGTCGTTTTAGTTGCACTCACCCACATCCATTGTTGTGTTGCCACTCACTCACCACCACCTTCTGTTGTACTGCTCTCACCTTAGTGTACCTTTATCAAACATCATAGACGAGATACTTCGGATGTTGACGCAGACTCAAACATCACTTTACTCAGGGTTTTTGCTTTTAGTACATCTCGCCCCCCGACGCCCCCCCCCCTGTGTCTCTGGTTTTCACCCTCCTCACCGGTTAAAGCCGCTGTTCCTCGTTCTTCCGCCTTGTTTAACTAGCCCCACCTGTAGGCCGGGTGTTGCTTTTTAGCAGTACTAACCTGCTTCCATGGGGGTTGGACGTGTTTGGTTCCGGTAGAGGTAACGAACCCTAAGGGGGGGTGTCTTGTGCGTTCAGTAGTTAACACCTAATGGTGCGTTTGGCTGTGTAAACCACCACAAAGGTGTGTTTGTTTATGTGGTTTGTCACCACAAGGGTGCGTTTGGGTTTTTAAATCAATAAGGGTGCGTTTGGTTGTGGGTTTAACAGCCGAAAGGGGGCTGTTTGGTTTTGAAAACAACCCATCCAGGGTGTTTGGTTTTGCTGTTAACAGCCCATAAGGTTAGTTTTGCTTACAGCAGACCCGTTTAACGGAGGCCAATTTTAGATTTTGATAACTACTGTTTATGTGTTTTGGTTTTGTTTCTTTTTATTTTACTTTAGTTTTATTTATTTAGTAGATTGACCTCGTCTAATTAAATATAATTTTGAAACATGCGATATGCAACATGGATTGGTTTATAATGGGAAAATGTTAAATTTGTAATATGGGAAACGTTGTATATAACGAATAGGTCATGCCGAATTTTTTTTAAAAATTACGATACCTTTGGAATTTTTTACTTAGATTTCTAGTATCTTTTAAAACCCATAAAATGAAAAGTTATTAGTTTTTAAGTTTACTTCCTTATTTGTTACAATAATATACGGTAAATAATACAAAAAAAAACAATACTTTTATAAACAGGCAATAGTTTGGTTAAAAACGCGTCGTAACGAAAAACACTAAATTATAAATATATTATTTTATAATTCAGACCTTGAAGATAAAATAATAACTTTGTAAAAACTTTGAAACACATCTTTTTACTTAATTCATAACTTTAAAATGTGAGTATTTAATTTCACGCCTAAAAAAAATGTTTCTATTAAATTGGTGTGATTTCCCCGGAAAAACGTTGTCGAAATATATTGTTACAATTATTTTTCTTTCGTTTCTATTTATACTTGTATGTATATATATTGCGATATTCTTTTGGTAGTTGTCTTTATCTATATTAATTCTCCCATATGAATTGTATAATTATTTCTTTTTCATATGTAATATATACGGAATATGTTACATACTTTGCGTTTGCTTTTCGAGTTATTTTATTTAACCAACCACCAAACTCTTACAACTTGAAATCCAAATCCTTTATCAAAGTGTCGCGTTGATGCACTCATCCATCGGAAAACCCCAAATTCATCATTCTAAACTAATGGGTCTTAGCCGTTAAGTTAAGCTGCATCTTCTTGGTCGAGTCGTTCTGTTTTTCATTTGTGTTGTGCTTATTATTTGCATTTCTGCTATTTGTTATGCAACATCAAGGTGAGTTCATAGCCCCACGTTTTACTTGTTTTACATATTTCTTTATACTTTTTGGGGTGAGAAGACAGCTAGTTTTTACAAACACATTACGTTACTGAATTTCAAACTCGTTTATACGTTGATTACAAACTCGTTACATGATTGATACCACACTTTGCTTTACTTATGGATATAAGTACCTAGACCTTTTACGAAAACGTTGATTACTTTTACATTAGACACAAGTGTTTTCTGTTATCATTTCCTGTTTATGTGTTGCCTAAGTTTTGCTTACCCCCCCAAACTTCTATTGCGCCGAACTTATATGAATCGTTAGGTCACCTATGACCAATTGGATTGGTAATGTGGCGCTGAATGAATAATCTAGATTATTGGGATTAAATATCCCTATTGCTGTGTTTCACTTAACGAAGAACAAACAGATATATGTCATGTTGATGTGCGTTGTGGTGGTCTTTGGTTTGGGACACCAGTTAAGGGCAGGAATACTATGTGGCATGATATGATATGCCCTGATTGTTATTAGCACCGGTGTCATGAGCTTAGTGCAACAGTAAATACTTTTGTGAAGTTGTATTCGTTATAACTGTCACATACATTGAATAACTTGTGGTCCACACTGCTTTCGTTGAACGTTTCAAATTGCTAAATGCTTTTCATAATACTTTGAGTAAAGCTAATTATCACTAAACGTTTTTTATCCTCTAAAATGTTTTTTACGTAAAACCTATGAATTCACTAACTTTATGTTGACCGTTTTTAGCATGTTTTTCTCAGGTACTTAGCTTTTGACTTCTCTGATGTGCTATGTGGAGTCTACGTGCAATATGATACCCTATTTCAAGACTTATCAAATTATCATACTCGTTGTCTTTTGAAAACATAAATTTTGCTTCCGCTATCTTTTAAAACTAAATTATGCTTCCGCTACATTTTACTTATGCTTTCGCAAATGTTTAATTTCTTTTGAATCTTGTAAAACTTATCTATTTTTTTAATAATGCAACGAGTTATGATTTTCAAAACGTCCATTAGAGGTCGTTCTCTCGTGCCTTGTGTTCAAAATATGATGACGTCACGCCTCCAGACACGTATTCCGTCCAGGCCCCGTCTGGGGGTGTGACAATAGTCCATTCTTGTGACAAACATCTCAAAAACTTCTGATTGATGTCTTCTTGAGAGATAACTTCACCATGCATCTCCAGTTGACTAATTAGCTTTTGAAGCCTTTCATAGGTTTGCTCAATCACTTCTGTGCTGGATGCAGCAATGTTTTCATATTGCTGCTTCATAAGATATTTTTGAGTTTTCTTCGTAGCAGTATTACCTCTAAATCTGCTCTTAATAGCCTGCATCAATGTCTTAGCATCCTTGTATGAGTTAAACTTTAATTGATAAGGCCATCAACAAAGTGCTTCTTGCCTTCAATTATGCCCTTCTTTGTGCCTTCTTTTCAACACTTATAGGAGGGATAGCAGTCTCCTTACCATCAACAAGTTTTGTTACTATAGGTGCATTACCATTTTCTATAATTTCCTATAGAGTGTAATCAATGCACTGTAGGTTACTGCCTCCATCTCATCGTCTGAGATCATACTCACCAGGTTGTAGTATGTGTATGCTTGATGGTTTGAGTAGATTACGACTTAATTGTCTTCATGAAAAAGTAGATCTTATGTGTAGTAAAGTTTCTTCTTATTCAAAGCTTCTCACAAAGCTTTGATTCACTTTGTTGATCCTAATATAATAGGATTTGCTTAGCTTGTATAAGATTAAGTGTGGATTGAATAAATCCAAACATAGCCTAGACTATACAGAATACTTTGATTATGATATCAAGGATATGCGGAATCTAGTCAATGCATACTTAAGAAGATTTCAATGAAACAGTAATAAACAAGATCAATAACAAACAGTTTACTAAACTTTCAGCCTCAATATAAAACGAACACTCTTAATAGTGTTAGGGTTACAAAACCTAAAAGCTAGGAAAAACTTTATGAACTTTGATACGATTTTGGTACATAGAACTCAATACCCTAGGACCTCCTTTTATACACCAAGGAGTCCTAACATGCTTACAATATTTTCCTTAGGTTATCTGATCCTTCTAAAACTAATAACTTATACGTATCTTTTATAAAAAAATATCTTCAATTGATGACATCAAATAACGTCTATTTTATAGCATCATTTATCCCATGTTATTAACCCATTTTGTATAGTCATTGCAAAGAATTGTTACTTAATCGTTTATATTTGAGAATTGTAGTAATTATGAAGTACTTGGTGAATATTAGTAAAAGGCGCGCATTTTGGAGCTTAAATGAAGATATTTTGAAGATTACTATTTTGGAGAATAATAAGCCGTATCCATCAAGGAAGATACGGCGTATCCGTGCCTGCACTCACCAAAGACCACAAAGGAATGAAGTCCAATACGCCGTATCCAGAAGAACTCAATACCCCGTATTCAAGATATAGTATGCGAATATTTTGGAAGATATCAAACGTGGTCCCTACTCTAAGAAACCCCTAATACTCCGTATCAAATCCCTTGGATACGCCGTATCGAACCGGCTTCCAGATACAAAACTCAAAAACGGGTTTTAAGTGTGCTAAATCATATTCTCGATACCTAAACCATAAAAGTTGATTTTCAGAGGAGAAAAAGAGCAGAAGAGGTCGAGCAACGCTATCAATTCCACAGGAGACATCGTGTAATTTTATATACTTTAGTAATTGTTCAGTTTTTGGTATCATTCGTTAACTCGGTTAGTTTACCTTGGCTAAATAATTGCTTTTGTATTTATTATGACGTTTAAAGGCTAATACCTTCGGGCATTAGCCATTATTATGGAGATCTGAATGTTTGGTAATTGTTTTTCTTGATTTCTTGATTTATCGTTGAATGCTTATTTATGTTTATCAATTTATACGTGTTTACGCGCTTTTGTATGCGACCTATCATTCAACTGGATCTAGTGATACGGACCAAGTAATCTAGAGTCTGGGATAGCTCTCCATATAGTAAATTATACATCTAGAATCATAGGATCACAAATATTGTCCTGCTAAGTCTGTGTCTAGGATACGCTTCGGGCTTAAATGATTAATTGGATATTGCCAATGGTTTATTGATCGTGTTGACTAAAAGGTGAACCTAGACAATTCAACAAATAACATTCTGATTCCATTATATGGTTGGACAAGTTGACTACTAGTGTATAAATCGCCATTAAGCGGTAAGTGGGTAAAGTCTCTACGAGCTAGGTTTTAAAAAGATCACCATTGTTTTAATCCCTAAGATAGATTACAATCGCGAATAAAGATACATTATGTGGATGCTTTAATTATGACAGAATGATGTGTCGTTGTGTGGTGTGTATTTTATGATTCAAGTTTTAAATTTATATTTTGCCGACTAAACCAGAAACAACACTTTAACGGGCAGTGTACCTGGTCAAGATGTAGATTCGTTGGTAAGTAGGGTGTCGATCATTAAGAGCGAGGTTAAATCTTTTCAGTTTATTAATATCTTGGTTGTCTAATCTATGTTACTTCTAATCTATGTCAAACATATGCTAAACCTATGTTAGTCCTAAATCTAATGGCAAAAAGGGGTTTTCAGCCTGATAGACTGGCACAGGTTTGGTTGATGACTAATATAAGGAAACTGTATTAACCATTATTAATCTGATTAGAACATTGGTTTGTTTATTAGTGCAATGATTTCTTCTCTCGAGGTGGCATATCATTCTTAGACTTAGGCGCTACTTCTTCCTAAGACCTAGACACATTAATTATGTCACAATTAAAGTATCCGCATAAAGCATCCTTGTTTGCTGATTATAATCTATCTTAGGGATTAAAGCAATGGTGATCTTGTTAAACCCTAGCTCATAGAGACTTTACCCACTTACTGCTTAATGGTTCTTTATACGCTAGTAGGTCACTAGTCCAACTATCCCTTGGAATCAGAACGTTACTTGTGAATTATCTAGGTTCACCTTCTAGTCAACACGATCAATAAACCAAAGGCAATATCCAATTAACTAGTTAAGCCCGAAGCGTATTCTAGACACAGACTTAGAGGGACAATATTTGTGATCCTATGATTCTAGATGTATAAATTACTATATGGAGAGCTATCCCAGACTCTAGATCTACTTGGTCCGTATCACTAGATCCAGTTGAATGATAGGTCGCATACAAAAGTACGTAAACAAGTATAAATTGATAAACATAAACAAGCATTCAACGATAAATAAAGAAATCAAGATAAACAATACCAAACATTCAGATCTTCATAATAATGGCTAATACCCAAATGTATTAGCCTTCAAACGTCATAATAAATACAAGAGTAATTACTTACCGAAGGTAAACTAACCGAGTTAACGAATGATACCTAAAACTGAACGATTACTAAAGTATATGGAATTACACGTGTCTCCTAAGGAATGTATAGCTTTGCACAACCTCTTCTGCTCTTCTTTGCCTATGAAAATTGACTTTTATGGTTTAGGTATCGAGAATGTGATTTAGCACCCTTAAAACTCGTTTTTGAGTTTTCTATTTATACTATCTGGAGTCGGTCTCGATACAGCGTATCCAAGGGATTGGATACGGCGTATTGGAGGTTTCTTGGAGTAGGGACCACGATTGATATCTTCCAGAATCTTCACATACTATATCTTCGATACGGCGTATAGCCTTCTTCTGGATACGGCGTATTGGACTTGTTTCCTTCGTGGTCTTTGGTGAGTTTAGGCATAGATACGCCGTATCTTCTTGATGGATACGGCGTATTGGTCTTCAGAATAGTAATCTTCAAAATATCTTTGTTTAAGCTCTAGAATGCGTGCCTTTTGTTAACTTTCACCAAGTACTCCTTAATTACTGCAATTCTCAAATATAAACGATTAAGTAACAATTCTTTGCAATAGTTATACAATATGGGTTAATTACATAGGATAAATGATGCTATAAAATGTATGTTATTTGATGTCATCAAATATCCCCCCACTTGAATCCTACTTTTCCTCAAGTAGTCTTTAGAGATTTTACAAAAATGTATCCGTAAGGATGTTTTTTGTTTAAGCATTCATTCGATCTCTTACAAGTACACAACCAAGTACCTCACGAAATAGGAAGATGAAAATACTCAAATCACTCAACTAATCTATGTGGTAACATGTAACTAATTTGCTTAATTGCTCAGTCGTGACGAGTATTCTATCATAAGCTTGGCAAGGATACACATCTCCACCACTAAAGCCAAGGAGTAACAAGTTTATAAAGGTAAATACGGGTTTAGATGATAAGGCTTAGGGTTGATCATTCTACAATTTTTACCAGAAGTACCACCCCAACAAGGCAGCTGAAGCACACAAACAAGGCCGTAACGACGGAATAGACATGCGTGTTCGATCACATCCTCATTCGAATTTAACCAACGGTTAGGATGAAGAATGATATAGGGTAGGGATCTTCTAACTTTTACCAAAAGTCAAATACCAATGGCTAATGATTAGGAAAGAGAAGTAAATTGTTGTTAAATAAAAGTACGAAACAAACAGATTAAGGCTAAAATACAATTGCTAGACACTTTTCCCGACCGTTACCATGGCAAACGGCGATATCCTCCACTTTATACAATACTCTACATTGTTGATTCTTCTGAACGTGTCAACGAATAATCGATCTTTCGTGTAATTCCTTCGGTAATGCTCTTGCGAAACAATTATCTTCAAACTTTCCTTCTCTTTTTTTGTTGCAATTTTTCTCTTCATTTTTTTAATTCATTTTTTAACAAATACCATAACTATGAAACTCGAAGTAATTTCACCATCTTCACGATCATAATAATTCCGGATAATTCCTTCGGTAGTTCTTCATTCTTCGGATTCACCATTAATTGTGACGGTAGCAAAAATACGTGAGCTATGACTACTTTATGCATTCCCATTTGCGATGTGCAAATTCCCAACCGCACCAAAGATAGAAAATGACACAAGACTCAAGAAATACATACTCTACACTTTAAGCAACTAGCAACCGTAAATTAAACTTAATCTAACAGGGTAGGTTAAGGTGTAAAGGTGTAACGAAACAAATTTAGTTGGTGTAATTCCTAAAGGATTGGCTCTACGGGTTGTTCTAAGTGGATCTTCACTCTAAAGGTGAGAGTGGAAAAGAGTTTAAACGGGAGGTTAACTAACTGGTGTAGTTAATTAATAAACAACATGAAAAGGATTTTTGGGTGTAATCTTAAAATTTTACCAGTTTAAACAAGTTACTCCAATTAAATCCATAATACTCATCATTGTGGTCTCGAGTGATATACCAAGCCAAATTCTAAAGTCTACTACATCACCGGCACACTCATATTTTGTGGAATTTGGGTAAAAATTTAGAAACGGATAGGCTAAATCCTCACAATATCTATCAAGGGTTATTGTGTGCGGGTTATGTAACGTGTATTTTTTACAAAAGTATGCTTGAATTTTTTTTAAATTTGAGCATATTTTAAGCATTTTAGTGTTTTTGTGTGTAAAATTAGGACAAGTAAAAATTCTAATTCTATCCCCTCACTTGAAATATACAACGCCCTCGTTGTATGAATAAAACATTAAATACGGGAATTAAAAAGAATTAGAATAAGATACTCCTCATTTGCTCGGTAGATTGTCCATGTTGCGTTTTGCGAGCAAGATAGTGTTGAACAGTCGTCTTGAGATTTCAAGATTCCAACACTTCCAGACTTGTAGATACTCCACCAACGTCGTCATTTTCATTCCAGCGAGGTCCTGTATAAATTCTCAGAAAACAAATGCAATACTACCTTCGTGTATTCGTTGGTTAGACTCGAATTAAATACCTAAAAACTATACAGGAAATCGATACGCCATATCCATACCCCATGATACACCGTATTGATACCTGTATACGCTGTATTCATTTAATGAATACGTCGTATAGATTGTGCTGAAAATAAAGATAGGATAACGTCCAGATAGTCAATACGTCGTATCCATGGGGTTTGGATACACCGTATAGACAATCTGGGAAGACAAACTCGATAAAAATTAAAAATAAATTTCGGGTTGTCTCTCGGCAAGTACTTTTGTTTACAGAAAAGTCTTTAAGTTAGACTTGCCCCAATTTAATCTCATCCTAATAAAACAATTTGGGGTCGAACGGGATGCCAAACGGCACATACAAATTCTTGATTAGGATAATGAATGGCATCCCTTTGTTAAGATGATTCCAAGTCATGATATTAAAATTTAATTCCTTGATAAAAGTTTCAGTTTTGAAAAATTTATTAGATGTATCATGACTTGTTTCCAAAAGCTTATTTGACCTTTGTGCATAGGCACCATCATCGTTATTTATTACATTAGGTAATGGTATGACAGACATATCCCTCGAAGACCGTTTGATATCGATTTTATCATCATCATTGTCTTTATTCGATTTTGAATCATCGGGATAAATTACGTTAAAAGGAAATACATCATTAAAGTATAAAATTTTTTGTTCCTCTTTATCACATTTAGATAATGATGTTTCATCTTTTAAATCAAATTGATCGATATGTCAAGGGTTTAAAATCGGTTCAGTTAATAAATCTGATTTGGACGTTTGAGCATCATTGTAAACAATGGCTGGAAATTCATTCTCAAAATCTTTAAAGAAGTCTAACTCATCAAAATAACTGATCGTAGGCTTGGGTGATGGAAGCAAAGGCATATTGACTTTATCATTATCATTTTCCAAATCTGATTTTTTAATTGTTGACAAAAATTATTTTATAAGAAAACGAGTTTTTGTCAAAAATTACCGTGTAATCTTCATCGTCGGATTCGTCAAACGATATTCTAAAGTCAATTTCATCGTTAAAAGAACTTACCGTCACAAAAGTGTGTTTCATTCGATGTCAAATTATCATTGAAGACAATAGCTGGGAATTCAGTTTCAACGGATCTGAGATCGTGAACGTTTTCATCATACCAGATCTTACCATACTCAGTAGTTTCCCAATTAAATACTTTCCCACGTCTTCGAGCCTTTTCTTCCTCAATCCTGATGTATTCCTCCATAGTGATGTTTAGATCATTCATCCTGAAACAATCTTACTAGAAAAACTATTAAATAATCAACACATTGTATTAAGAGAGCTGAATACGCCGTATTACACAAACAGAGAAAGCAATTAAACATGAATATAAACTACTATAAACTATACTAATCCTAAGGGTTAGATCTTACCTATTGTTAAAAACCAAAATATCAAATAAAAATCAAGATTAATTTTCACTCCCTGGCAACGGCGCCAAAAACTTGATGTGTCGCTGTGTGGTGTGTATTTTATGATTCAAGTTTTAAATTTATATTTTGCCGACTAAACCAGAAACAACACTTTAACGGGCAGTGTACCCGGTCAAGATGTAGATTCGTTGGTAAGTAAGGTGTCGATCACTGAGAGCAAGGTTAAATCTTTTCAGTTTATTAATATCTTGGTTGTCTAATCTATGTTAATTCTAATCAATGTCAAACCTATGCTAAACCGATGTTAGTCCTAGATCTAATGAGAAAAAGGGGTTTTCAGCCTAAGAGTCAGGCACAGGTTTGGTTGGTGACTAAAATCAATCCAAGGCACTGTTACCCACGCAAGCAAATTAACAGAAGATAAGAGAGCGGTTGAGCCTAATATAAGGAAACTATATTAACCATTATTAATCCGATTAGAACGTTGGTCTGTTTATTAGTGCAATGATTTCTTCTCTCAAGGTGGCATATCATTCTTAGACTTAGGTGTTACTTCTTCCTAAGACCTAGACACATTAATTTTGTCACAATTAAATATCCGCATAAAGCATCCTTGTTTGCTGATTATAATCTATCTTAGGGATTAAAGCAATGGTGATCTTGTTAAACCCTAGCTCATAGAGACTTTACACACTTACTGCTTAATGGTTCTTTATACGCTAGTAGGTCACTAGTCCAACTATCCCTTGGAATCAGAACGTTACTTGTGAATTATCTTCTAGTCAACACGATCAATAAACCAAAGGCAATATCTAATTAACTAGTTAAGCCTGAAGCGTATTCTAGACACAGACTTAGAGGGACAATATTTGTGATCCTGTGATTCTGGATGTATAAATTACTATATGGAGAGCTATCCCAGACTCTAGATCTACTTGGTCCGTATCACTAGATCCAGTTGAATGATAGGTCGCATACAAAAGTACGTAAACAAGTATAAATTGATAAACATAAACAAGCATTCAACGATAAATCAAGAAATCGAGATAAACAATACCAAACATTCAGATCTTTATAATAATGGCTAATACCCAAAGGTATTAGCCTTCAAACGTCATAATAAATACAAGAATAATTATTTAGCCAAGGTAAACTACACGTGTCTCTTATGGAATGGATAGCTTTGCACAACCTCTTCTGCTCATCTTTGCCTCTGAAAATCGACTTTTATGGTTTAGGTATCGAGAATATGATTTAGCACCCTTAAAACTTGTTTTTGAGTTTTCTATTTATACTGTCTGAAGTCGGTCTTGATACGGCGTATCCAAGGGATTGGATACGGCGTATTGGGGGGTTTCTTGGAGTAGGGACCATGATTGATATCTTCCAGAATCTTCACATACTATATCTTTGATACGGCGTATAGCCTTCTTCTGGATACGGCATATTGGGCTTGTTTCCTTCGTGGTCTCTGGTGAGTTCAGGCATGGATAAGCCGTATCTTCTTGATGGATACGGCGTATTGGTCTTCAGAATAGTAATCTTCAAAATATCTTCTTTTAAGCTCTAGAATGCGCTCCTTTTGTTAACTTTCACCAAGTACTCCTTAATTACTGCAATTCTCAAATATAAACGATTAAGTAACAATTTGCAATAAAATAGATATATGATTTATATAAATGGGTTAAATGATGCTATAAAAGTACGTTCTTTGATGTATCAGCCAATTGACACGGCCTAAGCCCATCAAACGATTTGAAATATAATAAGGCCCAATAACGGGTCCGTTAAGCTCTCGATATATAAATAGCTCTTTAATAATAAAAAATAAGCTAATAAAAAAGGTGAAAAATTATAGCCTGAAAAATAATACGCCAATTACCAATAAGGCATATAAGCGCAACTATTTTCCTTATTGGGTCGTGACCGTTTTAAGCGTAAAATAAGCCACAAAAGTTTTGAAATAAGCTAATAAGCTAATAAGCTAGAAAATAAGCCACGAATAAGAAAATGAAATAAGCCGAAACTAATATAAGCCAAAACAAAATTCCCTTTTTGTTTTCCTTTTTGGGTCGTGACCAAATTAAGCCCAAAAAGTTCAGATAAACCACAAAAGCTTATTCATAAGACAAAAATAAGCCATAAGCTTTTTGACACCAAATGTTATTTTACCACTGCAACCAAAATATTTAAATGTCATTTTCCTTGTGTTTCCTTCTTTTCCACGTCGAACCAACGCAACCCTTTTAAGATTTTTTTGTAGTTTTTAAGGTTTAGGTTTTAGAAAATGCATTGTACTACTAATCTTATAACAACATTATAAGCATAAAAGTACAAGAATTTTAAGAAAGTTGAGACTTATAAAAGAGGGTTTCTAAAAAAGGAATTAAGCTCGAACACACAATCCGGATGTTGTTTCTATTAACCCACGACTACTAGAATTCAAACCCGTACGTGTTTTAGCTTCCGTGTTCTTGATCAAAGTTGAAAAATGGATGTTTTTGGGTTGTTTTCTTTCTCGTCTGATTTCAAGAAGGAAGGATGAGGAGAGAATTTTGTTTTTAGTGTTTTGGAGAATGTTTTGTGTGTGTGATTTTTGTAAGGGTATGATGACAAAAGAGAGGACTAGGAGGACTTCTTTATTCTTGGAGTTGTGTCCCCTTAGGGGTCCGGTCATATAACAAGGAAATGAGGGGGATCCTATATATTTTTTTGTCTTGTGTCGGGGTGAGTATCATGCCTAGTTTGTAAATTATTGTGACCCGAAAGTTTCTCGTAATTTAGCATATGTTACAAATACATTTAGATGTCTTAAAATGTTCGAAGGAATTGATTTATAGTTAACGTTTTTCTTTTTAGTATCGGACTTGATTTAAGTTTCGAGTAATTTTCCGTTCCCGTTAGTTTTGTAAACATAACCCATAAATTTGCGTTTTATGCAAACGTTTTCTAGAAATATGAAGTAACTTATAAAAATATAAGTTTTATTAAAATGATTTAAGATAATTAGACATAAATTAACTTATTGCCGTGCCGGTACGCGTTGTGTGACGTTTTTCGCTGTGCGGGAGAAGATTTCCCAATAAGTGATTAAATGTGATCGTAGACATAATCAAAAGTGATTTATCAATATAGAAGTTTGGCATTTGACAGTCGGTTAAACCTAACTTTTGCATAAAATAAAGTAACTTAAGTAGACTAGAGTCTTGCAATAGATTTTTGATGGAAATAGTAGTATGTGAAATACAGTCAATAGTTATTTTAGGTTACTATAGACTAGGAAAATTCACCGGTTATCACACTAATACCTATACCAAAATAACCTGATCATATGTTGATCTTCAAACAAAGGGTTACCCAAAAGATATAAACAAACCAACTTATCAACACAAAATTTGTTCCAATATGACTTCATAAAATTCAAAATCTTAAAATCAACAACAAAAAAAGCTTTGACGATAAACTAATGTCCTGTAAAAGGCTCACAAATATCAAATTCAATTTGCCCAATACCAAAACTAAATTCTAAACGTGATGATTACTTCCAAGAACCAAACTTAACGATCGATTTCAAGACCAAATTCTAACAAAACTTTTTGTTCTTCTTCTTTTTCTTCATGGCTAAATGAACCTGGCTCTAATACCACTTGTTGGTAATTTAAAGACGAAACAAACAAACAAACAAAATCGAATCAAACAAACAAAGCAAAAGCTCTATTCAAATACCAAACCAAATTCAAAAGTACCAATACAAACTTCTAATTCAAAGGGTACAAAACACTAATTCAAAAGGTACAAAGAAAACTAATGACACTGACCTCTATTTATAGGCAACCAATGATCCAAAAACTACCAAATCCTAAACCGACATAAATTAGGAAACATACCCAAAAACTAAAAACCAAATTTACCAAAACCCCTTAGAGTTTAAGTCACTTTTCTAACATGCAAACATCATCGAATCTCACTTTCGTTGAGAGTCATTGTGTTTTTTTTCATTAGTTCACGAAATAAAAAAATTATCAAATATTTTTTGATTAGGGGAGAGATTATATTAAAAACTAGCAAGATGCTAGGAAATTACAAAGGGTTACAAAGTTAATCATTCCAACTAGAAACAAATCTACCTCTATATTTTAACCAATTATAAAAAAAGAAAAAAAGAACATAAATAAATATGATGCTAAATATCACTTTTCCTCAAGTGAAAGTTTAAATTGATGTTGTTTCAAAACTTCCACACAATCAAAACACAGAGGCGATGATGATGAAAATGTGTTTCTTCTTGATACTTGAACCTGGAACACTCCGTAATGTTACGCCAGGTGTGAACCATGCGCCATATCTGAATAGCCACTTCGCATGAGAAGAAAATGTGTTCAGTAGACTCCATATTGCTATTACAAATCTGACATAAGATGGACTCGATTTTAATGCCATGCTATCAAATATAAGTGATTGGAAAATCAAAATAAACAGGATGACCAATACACACATTCAAAAGTGAGAGAAAAAAACCCTACCTATTGTCTTTGGTCATTATCTTTGTTGGTTTGTGCTCATGTCATACGGATATTTATATGGCTAGAAATACGTAAGCCTACGGGGTCACTCACGTTATACATTTATGTATCATTTTATTAATGTTAATAATAATATAATTGTATATTTATTATTTATATTAATATAAGGTTTGACGAATAAACACTAACTGTTGTTAATTAGTTAATTAATTGTAACTAACTAATAAGGCTTTTTAATTAATGGGTAATTAAATGTAATTAACCATAAATAATTAAAAAAGTCAAAAATTCAACCCAAAGGGTGTTTGGCTTATGTTCAACCGGCCACAAGGACCCAAGGGGGTTGGATTGGGATTTGAGCTATCTTTTTCTATAAGGAATGTAATTTAGGCAAACCCTAAATTAATCCCTATATAAGGAGGATCCTAGAGCTCATAATTCTCATCCCTTCCCTATCCTTCTCTTGATTCGATAGCAACAAACAACCCAAAAGGGTTTTCTGGTTTTGTTTTCTTGGTGTTTACATATTCGTTAGTCAAGAACTAGCATTCGGGTGATACTGCTTGACGTGTAGTGTATGAACCGCGTGGAGGTTACTTACTTTAGTAACTTGAAGTAGTTTTCGGTAAGCACGTTTATTACACACGTGTGTGTACTCAAAGAAACTTGCGTTCGTCACTAGCTTGATTGTTAACAGTATGTTACCTTATTTATGTTTTTATGTGTTATTTATTTATGCTATATGAATAATATCCGTTACGTATTTGTAGAATATTATGGTTATTTGATAACAATTTCCAATAGTGGCATCACGAGCTATATCATATAGCAAAGTAATTACATAAAAAACGTAAATTATATGTAAAATTCGGTGCCTATATATGTGTAATTGTTGCTTTTTTATGTGAAAAATTATTTTAGGAAATTATTTAGAAAAATAATCTTGCTTAAAATTGGTCACATAATTAAGGTACTAATATATAGGGATATATTTTACATGATTATATCTAAAAAGCTTAAATTGGTTTAAGTGGGTTTTAGATTTGCTATAAATATTTGTTGCATATTTATTTTGTTATAAATTGTCAACCATGGATTACATGCATGTAACCCATGGTTTATGAAGCTTAAATATCTATATGCATGATAATTTGTTATGTGAATTATTTAATTGCAATATTAGGGAATATTAGGGAAGACCCTTTGTTGAATTAATTGCGTAACTGATTCTAGTTTAGTATGATTAATCTTGCTTAATATATTTTGCATGTTTTATATTTGTGGCGTTTTATAATTATCCAAAACTATTTTCAAATTAATATGGACTAAAAGTACATGATGTTTATTGTGTGTATATTGATACATACACTTTACAAAATCATGGACTATACACGTAGATTTTGTAATTTTCTTGCGAACGTTCTATAACGCAGGGGTTTAGTGGTTTCCGCAAGGGAACCCGCGACGGAACATGCAAGAATACACAAAATTTACATAAACGGTTTTAACAGTATTTTAAGTATGTCGTTACTAGGGTTTGGTTATTTTCCATGGGGAATTAATCTTATCCGTAGTAAGATCTCTTATACTTAGAAATATTTTAAATAATGACAACCCTAATTTTATAAATGGCATGAAAATTTATTAAATTGAGGGGTTTATAGGAAGTTTTTAAAACAAACAAAATGGAAAGGTTTTAAAAATTAACTAGTGTCATAAGGTTGTATGCATGCTTCCTTATACACAAATTTTGGTAATGCTGTTTTATCAATTTATACCCTAAAAAGTTAAGTCAGTGCCATCCAAGTATGAGCACTTGAGTTTGTTCGTTTACTCTAAGACAGTCTTAGGTGAATTTGCAAAACAAAGTAACATAACAATCGTATGGTCAGACCTGAGACTGTAAAATTACAGATGGAGTATTGGACGATTTATATCGAGTATGGTTGGTCAGACCTTAGACCCGAAGCACAAGATGGGGTGAAACATGCTACTTGACATTATAATTCTGGATTATATTGCCTCGTACCTCATAATGCTAAGAGTTGCACATGTTGGCAATTATCACCCGTTGATTACCTTTTGGTTATACCATTTCTAGTAGATCAATTGCATTAATGGTATATCGTCAAGTTAGATCTTAGACTCTTGATAAAATTAATTGTTTATTTTTGCAATAAACATGGGTAGTTAATTTTATAAGAGATAATTATCAAAAATACTAATATTTTTTGAACTTTTAATTGTTTTGTAGATGGTTGCTGCTGCTCAAAACACAAACAATACGACTACCAGGTCGATTCTTCTGGCGGAGAAACTTACTGGTTCGAATTTCACAAACTGGTATCGCAATCTTAGGATTGTTCTCAGGTATGACAAAAATATAAAGTTTGTGGAACAACCCATTGGACCCACTCTTGATCCTGAAACTGCTGACCCTGACACTATTGACAAGTACTATGAGTCTGTCAGTCTTGAGCAAGAGGTTGCATGTCTTATGCTATCAAGTATGTCTCCAGACCTACAGTGGACTTTGGAAAAATACAATGCATTTGACATGATGAATGAACTAAAAACTATGTTCGAAGAGCAGGCTAAACAGGAACTGTTTAAAACAGTCAAAGCATTCCACTTGTAAACAGGAGGATGGTCCGTAAGTAAGCTCATATCTCTTAAAGATGAAGAGCTACCTTGACACTTTGGAATGCCTAGGCTATGTAATGACAAATGAACTTGGTGTGAGACTTATTTTGAATTATCTCAACAAGGACTATGATCAGTTCGTTCATAACTACAACATGCATAGCATGAGGAAGACGATAGCTGAGTTACATGCTATGCTGAAACTCCATGAAATATGTATTCCAAAGAAGGCTGAAACCCCCGCTGTGTTAGCTATACGTGAGGGTAAGATCCAGAAAGACATGAAGAAACCGCAATGGGCAAAGGGTAAGGCCAAGGGAAAGAATAAGCTTCCTTATGCTCCCAAGACCAAGATCTCATTGCCGCCTAAGAGAGATAATCCAACAAAGGACTCTATATGCCACCACTGAAAGGAGGTGGTATGGAGAGGAATTTTCCGTTTCCTACTTGTTGCGTTGCGAAGAAGAGAAGAAAGTTCAGACGGGTAATACTTCAGGTATCTTTACTATAGAACTCTATGATTTTTCTAATAATACTTGGGTGTATGATACGAGTTGTGGAACTCATAACTGTAATACTTCTCAGGGACTTAGAAGAAGCAGGAAGTTAAAACATGGAGCTTTAAGCCTATACATGGGAAATGGAATGCGTGCAACCGTTGAAGCTATCAGAAGTTTTGATTTAATTCTTCCTAGTGGTTTAATAATTGTATTAGACAACTGTCATTTCGCACCTACTGTTACTAGGGGTGTTGTTTCAATTTCTCATTTGGTTAAGAACGGTTATATTCATACATTTACGAATTATGGTATTTCTGTTTCCAAAGATAATGTGTTTTATTTTAATGCAATTCCACGTGATGGTATTTATGAAATAGATATGCATAATCTTTATCCAAATGTTAGTTCTAATTATAATGTTAGCAATAAAAGAGCCAAACATGGGTTGGACTCTTATTATCTATGGCATTGTCGTCTTGGACATATAAACAAGAAACGCATGGACATGCTTCAGCGTGATGGGCTCCTGCAACCCACTCACGATGAATCACATGAGAAATGCAAGTCTTGTATATCTGGGAAGATGGCGCGCAAGCCTTTTCCACATCAAGTGGAAAGAGCTAAGGATCTGTTAGGACTTATACACACTGATGTATGTGGCCCTTTCAGAACTGTGTCAAGAGAGGGTGCTAATTACTTCATCACCTTTACAGATGATTTTAGCCGTTATGGTTTTGTTTACTTGATGAAACATAAACATGAGGTGTTTGAAACATTTAAGGTCTTTCAGAATGAAGTTGAAAATCAACTCGGTAAAAAGATAAAGGCTATTCGATCCGATCGAGGAGGAGAATACCTGAGTCATGAGTTTGTTAATCATATGAAAAGTTGTGGTATCGTATCCCAACTAACTCCACCTTATACACCGCAACATAACGGCGTTTCAGAAAGGAGGAATCGAACTTTACTTGATATGGTACGATTCATGATGAATCTAACAACTCTGCCTAAATCCTTTTGGGGATATGCTCTCGAGACTGCAGCTCACATTCTCAATATGGTTCAAACCCAGAAGTAGATAGATGCCTTATGAAATATGGCAATGGGAAACTCCCAAGTTGACCCTACTTTAAGGGTTTTGGGTTGTGAGGCACTCGTGAAACGAGACACGCCTGTCAAACTTGTAATTCCAATCCATTAGAGTATCTTGATAGGTTAACCCTAAGGAAACGATTGGTAACTACTTTTACTATCCACTCAAAAAAAAATCTTTGTTCTCGAACGCTGAGTTCTTTGAAATAGTTAATGGACAAGAATGCAGTGGGGTCACAGACTTCAGGAAAAGTGGGAGTGATAAAGGGCTTGAAATAATTCAAGAGGAAGATACACAACCTTCTAAAAATACTAGCAAAGAACATAATGAGGTCACACCTATCGAGGTCGAGCCCCAAAATGTTGGAGTTTCTATCCGTAGATCCTAATTAAACTCCAGCGACAGATATAATTGATAAACTAAATGATTTACTCGAGGAGTATTAATACTGGATCATGATGAACACCAAATATAAAGCTGCATTAGCAGATCCTGAATCTGACAAATGGCTTGAAGCTATGAATACGGAAATGCAATCCATGAAAGATAATCAAGTCTGGATTCTAGTTGAGCTTCCTCCTAATGGTCGAACTTTGGAGTAATTGGATTTTAAGATGAAGACTGAACTATGGATGGCAATGTAACACACCTTAAAAGCTCGCTTAGCAAAGGTTATACCCAAACCTACGGAGTAGATTATGTGGAAACCTTCTCTCCTACTTGCAGACATTAGGCTATAAGGATTCATTTTAGGACCATAGCCGCGATCCAGAAAATAGATTTGGCAAATGTGATGTCAAGACAATTTTCTGAACGGTCACCTAAGTGAGGACGTGTATATGGTGCAACCAGAAGGGTTTGTGGATCTAAAACATCCCAACAAAGTATGCAAAACTTCACTTTCTATTTATGGATTGAAGCAATCATCCCGAAATTGAATAAAAGATTTGATGAGGACATCAAGAAGATTGTTTTTACACCAAATCCATATAGCCCATGTGTAATCACAAAGCAAGTGGGAGTAATGTTGCCTTCTAGTCATGTATGTCATGACATATTACTCATGGGAAATAGCGTTACAATGCTGAAAGAAGTAAAATCTGGGCTTTGTAAGTGTGTTTCTATGAAAGACTTAGGAGAAGCAGCATATATTCTTGGAATCAAGATCATACGTGATAGATCTAAGCGGTTGATTTCTCTTATTCAAAGTACTTATCTAGAGAAAAATCTAAAGATATTTTGAATAGAAAACTCCAAAAGGGTAAACCCAATGATGGAAAGCCAACTATAAAAACGCAATGCGCAAAAAACCTATTGAGGTAAAACGTAAGCAAGAGTCCGTATGCTTCGGCCATAGTTCAATCATGTATGCTATAACACCTCGTGTTTTAAGGTCATTTACGACGTCATTTAATTCACTAATTATTTTTAGTCTTGTACGCGTTCATTCTTAATTCTCATTTTACAGTTAAATCGCGTAAGCTAAAAATTAACAATCAACGTAAACGGGCACAAAACAAATTAAAGTTTACGTCAAGCAAGCAATATATTATTTTTACGAAAGTAATAATCAACTTTTTATATTTTATTTTTATTGGTTACGTAAAGTGTTTACGTTTCACGATAAAATACATTTAGGCATACCCGGAAGCACCAATACCTATCTATACTCAACCAAATACCCATAATTATACCCAATACTCAAAAATTATATAATTCCTTATACATATACACATATGGCCGGATCCATAGGCTAGGAAAACACAAATATAATATCTAATTTCCATCTAGAAAGCACACATATGTTATAAACTCAAACAAGCAACCATCATAGCAACATCTAACACCTTTCATCAACTTCCTACACATTTCATAACCATCTTACAAACTAGTCATTCAAGCCGAATACCATGGTTTTTGCATATGGTTTTCTAGATATTTTTGCTATAGAAAGGATTCTATTCACAAGTAAACTTTCACTTCTCATTTTACTTAACAAAAACTCACAAATACTCTCTCCCTCTCCCTCAAAACCTACGGATCAAACCACACACACATATACATTCATAATTTTTAATTTTACAAGTATTCCAAGTGTTCAAGTTAATTATATAGACAGTCGAAGATGTATAAGAAGCTTGGTTAAGTGGTACAAGGGTGAAACAAGAAGGTTTAAATTAGTGGTTTCAATGGGAATAGGGTTTTCATTATCTTAGAAGCTTGGGTTTAATATCTAAACAGTGTTTAGCTCTTTTTTGTTCATCATCATACATCATATTAAGTTATCTAAAAAACTTAATCTCTTACAATTATTATTTTATGTGTATATGATTGTTTATATAGTGAAATCACCATCTAGGTAAACTTAATTAAACTTATAAAAATGGATTTTTACACATAATTATAATTTGGTAATTACTTTCAGATATGTTTATAATGGATGTTAATAACATGTTGGAATGGAAGTATAAGTATTGTACAAGTGTTGGTTTATGTATAAAGAGTATATATAAACTAGTTACCTAAAAAGTGTACTTATTAAGTTTATGAGCAAAAGACATGTAAAGACTTGTTATCATGGACATACTTGGACAAATTATGGACTAAGGACAATAAGAGTATATGAGATTTGTGGTATAAGACATGGTAGAAGACTTGTAAAAAAGTTACTAAACTAAAAAGTTACAAAAACAAGTTTTAAACACATTTTTTGTAAAAATCTTAAAGGGTCTGATCAAATTCGAAAAATAAAGTGTTCATTTTATATTTTTATCAAATACTACATGTTACAAGAATCGTAGGTATATAAAGAACTCGAAAAACAGAGCTATAACGAAGAAGTTACGCCATTTGTAAGTTATAAGATAATTAATGCTTTTATGAAATAAATTCTATAAAAACGCATTTCATTTCCACCTCTGGTAAAATATTTGAGGTATTTTTACACCGAACAGTATTAATTTATAAGGATTCCAAAACATTAAGAATCGTAATTTTTTGATCAATAACGAAGGAGTTACGAATTTCGCAAGTTTACAATAATAAATACTTTATAAAAGTTACTGTTCACATCAGGTAATTTTATTTTGAAAACATCATAAATAGATATAACTTTTAATTACGAAGACTTTTGTAAAATAGTTTAGTTAGATAGAACTTATAATTACGAAGACGTGCTCGAAAGAATCACTAAAATCGGAGTTAAAACGAATAAGATATGACTTTTACGAGATTACGATAATTAAATTTATAAAAATAACTTTACAAAGTATATGAACAATAAAAATCACTGTTCATCAGTGGGTTAAAAATATTAAAATGTAATATATTGATACATCTTCTTAATACAAAACCGTGGACATAAAGAACGTACCAAACGGACGTAAAACGAGGAAGATACGCACTATTTTATACCTGTGCACTATTTCCTGACATGAATAGTGTTGGTTCGTTTTTAGTAAAAAAATTTGAGAAACATTTTAGAATCACTTAAATAATATTTATACATGTTTTAAACTTTATAAATATTAGGCGATTGAACTATTTATACGATTATACGAGTAGAAATACATGGTTATTATTTATCAAATGCGATTTAAATATTATTTCACAAATACAATTAGATGGTGATGTAGCTATAGAGAATTATATATAGTATTAGTTATTCAAAGTACTTAGTACTCATATGACCTATAATTAATTAGGTTGTATTAGGACGTTTACGTGACGCATTTTCATTATGTGATTTACATTGTTGATTCATTCACTCAAGGTGAGTTTATAGCCCTTCTTTCACTTGTTTTACAATTACTTTACAAATCTTGGGGGAGAATCCATGCTTGTTACAAGTTGTTTAGATATTCATGTACAAACCCTTTTGCATACTCTTATAGATACTTAGTACATACTTGATTTCGTAACTTGGTTGCAAACTCGTTTACATACTCATTACAAACTCATTACAACTTTGTTATACACTCATTTGCATATCTCACAGTGAGATACAATACTTGTTTTTTACTTATGGACGCAAC
>BQNB010032268.1:21682-53310 GCA_026074375.1 Tanacetum coccineum | reverse complement strand
TCATTAGTCCCCTAGAGTAGATTAGAAGTAAAAATTTCTTTGTAGGGTCAATTTTTAAGATTTTAGGTTTTTGACCCCTTTTTGGGATTCCTGCTCTCGTTTTTCAGTCTAACTTCATAATTTTTAGGTTTTTCTCAATAGTTTTTGCTTGTTATTGATTAATTTAGCTTTCTACACTCTCAAATCATTAATCTCATCCAAACTCCAATTTTCTGACTGTATCGATTCTCAAGCACAGCCTCGCTAGGGATAAACGACCCGGGGATATTCTATACTACTTCTCGGTTTCATTGATTATTTTTTAAATTATACTTATTATATATATTTTATTATATATATAAGAGGTGTTAGTTTAAAACTAAACCAACTAGCCCCCTATTTAAGGGGACCGCCCATAGTATCTCACGGGTAAAACAGTAATTTTTTTTCTTTTTTGCCCTCTTTTACCTAGTATCAGCTATATTTGCCCAGAATGCTTGAACAAAATTTGGAATACCCTAAACTTATTCAAATTCATTCCATTTTTAAACAAATCTCTTCCCATAAATTCCCTCCAAATGTATATCACTAATTCACCAACTCTCTCATTTATCAAATATATTCTCAATTGAGGTATTATCATAATAACTTCCGGTGAAACTTGTTGGTTTTACAACATAGAACAAAAGTATTAAAATCTTGCTTTTCTGTCCACTTGCGAGGTACGGTTCACCTTTTAAAGATAAACAAACTATAAGAGGGGTATAAGGCGGGTTGTTCCTAGGAACTACGACCCTAAGGAAAAATGTTTTTGATAGCATTGCGCTTCTTCCTATTCTCAGCTACTTTGTGCGTTTTTCTTTTCGAAGAGTTACCGCGGAAGCTTGTCTATTATTAGGTTTAAGTTGTCTTTTTCGTTGTACCGTTATTAAATAAACTGTGAATTTACTTTTGATAACCAAAAAAAAAAATTATTAGTGTAAAATTTTCCTTTTTAGTGTATGCACATCGTTCCCAATCGCGTATCTTCTCATCAACAACCACCAGGCCCACCACCTGTGTGAACAATTTACTTAAAGAAACCAATTGAAATTACAGATACCCTAGCTCCGGATGGATGATACCCGGACTATGGCTCTATTGATGATGCACCACGCGGGTTACGAGGATGCCATTGTTGTGCCCGAAATCACCGCAGACAACTTTGAGCTTAAGCACGGTCTGCTTAACCTCGTTCAACATACTTCCGGAATCTTTTTATCATTGATTCTCTTATATATTTTATTTCTAGATAGGTCTTGACTTTTTACCTTGGTCAAAGGTGAAGAGTTTTGATTTGCCTAGTATTTTATATATACTATACTCTTCAACCAATTTTTGGCGCCGTTGCCGGGGAGGCTGTGAATACGATTATCGTTACGTTTGACAAATTGTGTTTGAATCTGTGAATATTTTCTTTTATAAACATATAAAAAATACAAAAATATTTTTCATTTTCTTTTATTAGTATAATTATCATATAAAAACAAAAGAAAAACAAAAAATATAAAAACATTGTCCATAAAAAAAGAAATAAAATTCACAAATTGGTAAAAATACCAAAATATAATATTCTCAATTGAGGTATTATCATAATAACTTTCGGTGAACTTGTTGGTTCCCAACTCGAACAAAAGATTTAAAAACTTGTCATTTGTGTCTCTTACGACGTACGGCTCACCTTGAAAAGTTAAACAAACTATAAAGTGGGTATAAGGAGGGTTGTTCCGAGGAACTACGACCCGAAAGGAGAATAATCTTACGCGCTATCCTACTTCCACTCGCTCACACTGTTGCGTTTATCATTTTGAGAGCTACCGTGAAGTAAGTAGATTATTTGGTTGAAGTTGTCTTATCTCATTGTCCGGTAAAATACATTGTGAATAAATCATTAAAAAACCAAAAAAAAAAAAATTAGTGTAAATTTTCTTTTTATATTTCTATTTTGTGCATGCGCACTCGTTCTCAAGCCCGTAAACGTCGACAACAACAAGTCCGACAAAATTCTGTTGAATCACCAAATCTTGAGAAACCAAATAACAATCAAGAAATTTTCAATCCTCCCATAGTTACGATGGACGATAATCGTACTATGGCTCAATTGCTCGAGGCACCCACCGAGGGTTACGAGGATGCAATCGTTGTTCCCGAGATCAACGCGAACAATTTCGAGATTAAGCATGGCATTAACCTTGTTCAAAACAAAGCAATTTTTTGGACACGGATAAAAGAAGACCCACATGTCACAATCCGATAGTTTCAACCAGATCACTTCTACGATGATGTTCCGAACGTTCCCGAGTACTTCAGGTTTAAGCTTATATGCTGTTCCATTTTCCCCTCGATGGGAGGGAGCAGCCCGGATTTGGCTTGACAAAGAACCCCCCCTCAAATCGATTCTTTCTTACATGGATTATCTGTGTCGAAATTCATTAACAAATCATATCCTCCCTTCTAAAACGACAAATCTTAGAAATGAAATCACGAGATTTCAGCAAAGATTTGACGAATCGTTTTATGAAGCATGGGACCGATTCAATGATCTTCTTAGGGCATGCCCGCATCATGGGTTTTCAGAATTGCATCAACTCGATACATTCTATAATGCCTTGAACACAAATGATCAAGATTCATTGAATTCCGCCGCGGGTGGTAACTTTTTGGATAAAATGCCCCGAGAATGTCTAAAAATCATCGAGAGCAAATCCAAAGTTCGCAATTCACGAAGCAAACCCGTTGTTGCTAAAGTGAGTGCAAGCACTTCCACCTCTGGTATCTCTCCCGATGTCTCCGAACTCAAAGATATGGTCAAAGCATTGCTCCTTGATAAGAAGAATCAATCCTAAACTCCAGCTCACCAAACTCCCGCGTCCGTAAAAGCGGTGGAGGAAAGTTGTGTGACTTGCGGTGGAGCTCATTCATATCAAAGTTGTCCCGCCACCGATGGCAATGTTTATCATGAAAATATTCAAGCTTACGTTTCTCAAGCCGTTGTGGCTAATTTCCATCAAGGAAATACCAGTGCCCGACCTCCAATGGTTGCAAACCAAATTCGACCTCCCGGTTTTCCACCTATGCAAAATCATCAAAACAACCAAAATCGGGGGATCAATTTCAACCAAAATCGGGGGAACAATTTTAACCAAAATCGGGGTAATAATTTCAGTCAAGGACCAATTTACCAATCCCAGGTTAATCAACCACCAGCTTATCAAGCTCCTGTTTACCAAGCTTCCATTCCTCAAACACAAGGTGTATCTAAAACCGATTTTGATAGCTACGTAAAGGCAAATGATGCGGTTATGAGAAATATGCAAAACCAAAATCAAGTTTTGCAAAACCAAGGTCAAAACCTGCAAGCTCAATTGAACAACTTGGCTACTTCGAATCAAAGGCTTGAAAGTATGCTAAGTAACTTTATCAAAATGAATACCGCCTCTACTTCAGGTTCAGGAACTCTTTCGGGTAACACCATTGCCAACCCGAAGGAAGATTTGAAAGGTATCACCACCCGAAGTAGTGTTGCATATCAAGGACCCAAAATTCCTTCTACTTCATCTTCTCTTCCGAAAGTGATGAATCGTGATACCGAGGTTACAAAGGACACGATGCTTCTTACTAATAACGGAAGCACCGAAGACGTCCAACCTCCAGTTTTTCAAGTCCAATCTCAAAATCCAACTTCCGAGCCCGTTGTTGATTCCGTTAGTGCTCCAATGCCTAACCAACGAACATCAAATCCATTTCCTTCAAGAAGAAATGATGAAAGGTGCCGTGAAAAAGCTAACGACCAAATTGAGAAATTCTACAAAATCTTTAGAGATTTGAGTTTCAAAATTAACTTTACGGATGCCTTGACCCTTATGCCGAAATTTGCCTCGACTCTAAAAACTTTAATCGGAAACAAAGAGAAGTTGAGTGAAATGGCTAGAACTCCATTGAACGAGAATTGCTCAGCAGTCATCCTAAACAAGTTACCTAAAAAACTTGGAGACCCTGGCCGATTTCTCATTCCATGTGAATTTTCTGGGATTAATACATGCAACGCCTTGGCCGATCTCGGCGCAAGCATTAATCTTATGCCATATTCCGTCTAGAAAGATCTCTCTCTTCCTGAACTAACCCCAACTTGCATGACGCTAGAGCTAGCAGACCGTTCAATCACTGAACCAATCGGTATTGCTAAAGACGTTCGTTTAATGGTGGGAAAGTTCTAGTTTTCGACAGATTTTGTGGTCGTTGATTTTGAGCCAGACCCCCGAGTACCTTTAATCCTCGGGAGAAGTTTCTTAAAGACCAGTCATGCATTAATAGATGTTTACGAAGGTGAAATAACCCTTCGTGTTGGCAAAGAGGCCATCACCTTCAATCTGGACCAAACTTCGAGATACACGGCTAATTACAATCATATGACGGCAAACCGAATTGACGTCATTGAATTGGCATGTGAAGAATACTCGCAAGAAGTCTTAGGTTTTTCTGATTCGGTTGCATACGGTAATCCTTCTCCGGATTACGATCCAATTGTTTCAAATTCTTCACCAACACTAACTCCTTTTGGGGATAGTGATTTTCTCCTTCTCGAAGAAGCAAATGCTTTTATAGCTGTCGATGACGAGCCAATTTCATAGGAAATTGATGCTACTTACTATGATCCGGAGGGTGACATTCTTATTCTGGAAGCACTTCTCAATAGTGAACCGTTACCTCCTCTTCTGAATCATAAAGATTATTCGCCCGGAATCCGGGAAGAACTCAAAGTTGTTGAAGCTAAAACCGTTAAATCATCAATTGATGAGCCTCCCGAGGTTGAACTCAAGGACTTGCCACCTCATTTAGAATACGCATTTTTAGAAGGCGACGACAAGTTGCCCGTCATAATTGCGAAAGACTTGAAGGATGAGGAAAAGGCAGCTCTTATCAAGGTTCTAAAGTCCCACAAGCGAGCCATCGCTTGGAAACTCTCCGATATCAAGGGTGTTGATCCAGAGTTTTGTACTCACAAAATCCTTATGGAAGAGGACTACGAACCAACAGTTCAGAGTCAAAGACGGGTAAACCCAAAGATCCACGACGTCATCAAAAAAGAGGTTGAAAAACTTCTTGACGCCGGATTAATTTATCCGATCTCTGACAGTCCATGGGTAAGCCCGATACACTGTGTACCAAAGAAGGGTGGCATAACCGTCGTCAAGAATGATGATAATGATTTGATACCGACTCGATTGGTCATGGGGTGGAGAGTGTGCATTGACTATAGAAAGTTGAATGAGGCCACCCGAAAAGACCACTTCCCATTGCCCTTCATGGATCAAATGCTCGAAAGACTCGCGGGAAACCAATACTATTGTTTCCTCGATGGCTTCTCGGGTTATTTTCAGATTCCTATTGACCTGAAGGATCAAGAGAAGACAACATTCACTTGCCCATACGGAACGTTTGCCTATCGCCGCATGCCTTTTGGGCTATGCAATGCACCCAACACGTTTCAACGATGTATGATGGCAATCTTCCATGGCATGATCAAAAAGACAATGGAAGTATTTATGGATGACTTCTCGGTCTTCGGAGATTCTTTCTCTACATGCCTATCCTATTTGGAAAAAATGTTAAAACGGTGTAAATTGGGAGAAAAGCCATTTTATGGTCAAAGAAGGCATTGTTCTTGGACACAAAATTTGTTCGTTGACACAAAATTTCTAAGTCAGGAAGTGAGTCGACTGCTAAAGTCGAAGTTATAGCCAAGCTCCCGCAACGACTACTGAACGGTGTCCGTAGTTTTCTTCTGGGCAAATGCCGTTGTGAATTTACCGACATTTCATACAAGACATTCGAAAATTGCCCATCCAATACCCACTTGGCTAAAAAGAGACTCCATTTTGCTCTCAGAAAGAGTTATCGAATCCCTATTAATACACTTAAAGAATTTGACCGAGCTTCCAATTTGATTGCTCCCCGACTGGGAACTTGCCCTTCGAACTCATGTGGTGCTAGCGACTTTGCAAATTGGGCATCCTAGGCTACGAAAGAACAAGCATTTCCAACCAATTCACTATGCCACAAGACAAATGTCCGAAGCTCAAGCACACTACACTTACAACTAAAATAAAACTTGTCGTAGTGACCTTTTAGAAAATCCGTCAATATCTCTTTGTTCCAAGAGCATAGTGTATCCAACCATTCTGCCTAGAATGTATCTCTTTGCTAAAAAGGATGCTAAGGCAAACTGAGCGGTGGATCCTTTTGCTCCAAGATGCGCTGTTGAGATCGAGACAAAAAAGGAGCAGAAAATCTTGCCGCCGACCATCTCTCCAATTTGAGAACCCTCACCAAAATGATTTCTGAACTAGAAATCACGGAAACATTTCACTCGAAACTCTTGGATAAGGGGTTGCTCTTCGGATATATACCCCAGGGGTTGCAGACTTGGCAAAACTACCATGCGAATATTCATGGTCAATGGAATGTCTCTGACCACAGAAAAAACAAGTTTTTCAAAGAAGTCTAACATTATTCTGGGACGACCCCTTTCTATTCAAGATCTTGCTGACCAAGTAATTAGGCGTTGTTTCAGGACAAGAAGCTTTTGACATCCTCAAAGCTTGCCCACATGGACTCCACCGGGGGACACTACGGTGCCAATTACACTGCTAAAAAGTCTTCGTGAAAACTTAAAGAGAAATCATACATCTTCTTAAAATCGTTTTTATGAAAGAGTACCATTTTGACACTAACAGATTTTTAAGAACTTTTTCAGAAATCATGTGACAAAAACTTTTCGTATAACATAGAATCATTCAATCACAAATCCACAACTGAATGGTCACTAAGTCACTCACTCCTCATTCTGTTCATTGCATAAAACGGTCAATGTAACACCCCCAAAATGGGTCGCAGCGGAATATGGGTTGGAGTGTGTTACTTCATAGATCAACAGCACGAGATATGAGAACGACCTCTATATGAGTCGTTTAAAATTGATACATTGGATTAAATAGACTTGTTTGTTACAATAGCCCGAAGCTTATATAGTTCATCCATGAAAAGTAAAGATTTTAAAACATAACAAATATTCCAAAAATGTAATGCATCCAAATCTTTATAGTAATGACTCCAAAATGGTGACCACCAATGTATCCTTGTTTCTCGTACCTTATTGACCTGAGAAAAACATGCTTTAAAACGTCAACATAAAGTTGGTGAATTCACAGGTTTAGTAAATGTATAAAATAGGACCACAAGATTTCCAATGTAAGACATGTAACACATACAATATCTTAAAAGTAATTACGAAGTGCACTAAGCTCATGACACCGAAGCTCGACATATATGTATGCAATTTAATGCATAAAATGTGCCCATGTAGATGTTCAACCAGGAACATCCAAATTTTTCCGACATGTATACGTTCGTTGTTTCAGTACCTTCGAAACTGATGAGCGCTACTCACCCGAACGGGGATGTCAATCCCAAATAGATCTATTCATAACATTCGCGCTCGCTAACTAGCAATTGACAGTTCATGATAGTGGGCAATAGTGGGTTTAGCTACTTAGGCCAACTCGTAATATGTTTAAAAGAGTACTTGCGTCCAAATGTAAAACAATGCATGTTTCTCACCCCAAAGTTGTAAAACAATATAATTGTATAAAAGCGGGGCTATGAACTCACCGTAAGTGAATGATTGATTATCTAAATCAAATGAGTGAATCGCCTCGGCAATTTGAATGCAACCTAATTAATTATAGGCCGTATGAGTATAATGTATTTCATATAATTAAAACATCACATGTCGTATAGTTACACCACCACCTAATAGTTTTTATTAATTATTTATTAAAAGTTAAAACAATAATTAACTCGTACTTTGTTAAATTACAGTATATAAATATTACTCGTAAGGAAAATATTATTTACTATTTACTAATGTAATCAGTTGTAAAATGTATGATTTAATAATGATATAATTCATTATTAAATTAATGTTTCATAAAAAGATTGTAATAAAATAAAGTAACTGCGCGCGAGTTTTAAAACCTCATATCTTTATCGATCGACTTTCGTTTTAAAATACTTCTAATGTCCCACGTCTCCGTATTTAAATAAGTTATCAAAATATCATAATTTATAAGATTATAACACACTGATGAACATAACTTATTACTGTTCATCACATCTATAAAAACTATTTTATAAAATAATTATATTTAATTTGTTTAAAATCAAAACTCGTTTCGTTATTGTCCGTTTTTCTTGAGATCTTATGTTCTTGGATTAGTATTAAGAAAAAAAATTTTTATTTTAAAAAAAAAAAAAAAAAAAAAAAAAAAAATCAAAATATTAAATTTATAAAATTTAAATCCTGATGAACATAGCATTTACTATTTCACAATTCAGTAATAAAAATTGTATTTATACATTATTTTATATATAACTTGTAAATTGCTAACTTGCTCGTTTATAATTCCGTTTTTTCGAGTTCTTTAATGTCCTAGGTAGTTTTGTATTAAGGAAATTTATCAAAATATTAGATTTATGGGATTTTTACCTCTGATGAACAGTAACTTTTACTGTTCATCACAGTTTATAAAATTATTTTTATAAAGTTAAATATATATAACTCGTAAAATTCATAACTTGTTCGTTATAATCCCGTTTTTCGAGTTCCTTACATGCCTACGATCCTTGTAAAAAGCACTATTTTTATAAAATATAAAACATAGGGTTTAGGTTCGAATACCCAATATATAGCTATAAAAATAAAATTAGGGTTTCTAATTTAACAAGTTAGTTTACAAGCATTTTATTTAAGAACCTTGCACCATTATTTTACCAAGTGTTATGTACCGTATATCTTACATTATATTAGATCCACTAATTGTCCATGTCATTTTTCCATATGAAATCATCAAATACTTTATATAACTTAAAAATGAATCTAGGTGGTGATTAACTTACACAACAAGTATGTACACAATAGAAAATTAATGAATGAACATTGAATACTTTAAATAGACCTTATAGAAGATGAGTGGGATGATGAACACAAGATGTAAACCCCAATCAAGCCTTCAAAATCAAAACCCTAATCAAGAAAACCCTAAATATGTTTTCTTGATAAATCCTTGTTAAACCCGAATCCAAGCTTCCCAACACCTTGAGTAGTCTTAGGTAGCCTTAGAATGAACACTTGAATGCTTGGAATACCTTGGTTGCAAAATTAAAATGAAACCCTAAAAATTAAAAGGGTGCCGTGGGTTTTAGGGGCTCAAAGAGAGAGTTTTTGCTTGAGTTTGCTTGTATGAAATGTGTAAAAGGATTATGGACTTAGGGCTTTCTTTATATAGCAACTTGGAAAACCATAAACTACCTAAGTGAAACCATGGAAGCAAATGGTTTAGAGGACAAGAGTGTAAGAGCTCAAGGACACCAAGGACACCAAGATTAGACAATTTCTAGTATCTTGGGTCCAAGTACAACTTTGTGTAAGAAATCACATGTATAGGAAGTGAATAAATGAAAATGTTGTATTTATTTCTTGGGTAAAGGCTTAGATCCGGTTTGTGAAGGTTATCAGGATAGCAAATAATTAACTTTGAGTATTGGGTATAACTGGTATTTTTTGAAGTGTAGATGGGTAAAGGTCTTTCGGGTACGCCCGAAATGTAAATTATTGCGAACGTAAGCGTTACGTTACCAACAAAAATAAATTATGAAAAGTTATAAATAATACTCCTAATAATCATATAACTACTATGTTGTATGTAAACTTAACATTTTTTGAATGCCCGTTTACATTGAGACGTTGATTTAAGTTTAAGCGTTTAACATAAGAATAAAATTAAAAGCGATCGCGTAAAACTCTAAAAATAAATAATGGAATTTATTAAAGTTGTAAATAACCTGAAAATGAGAAATGTTACAATAACTGTATACGTTCAAGCAAGTCATCAATCGATAGAAAATAGAAGAAAGTCTCGATGATGAAATAAGTAGACGCCTCTGTGAAATTCAACGTTAATCGCAAATAAGGGATACCAAATCAACTCCGTTATCACTTGTCATCGTAGTCCGAATCTCTAGCCGTTTGTCATTTATTGAATCTTTTCAGGATCTTTTTAGCGTAATGTATCGTGTTTGTTGTTTAAATGTCGTTAAACAAGATCAAATGTTGTTTTTGAATGTCGTTAATGAACCAACATTGTCTTGTCAAACTTGTCGTGAAAGTACTTTTCGTGTCTCGGCTTAATCCAAAAAAAATTACTAGCTTAAAACTAATAATTTTCGGATTAATAATCAATCCAGTTTAGCCCAAATCCAATATCACATTTGGCCTATTCCAAATTGTTTATACCCGGTTCCCCACACAAATTAGGGATATAATACTTTACCAAATCCCTAATTCAACTCATACACCCTAACCCTCATCACATATTCAACCCGCCACCATTTTCTTTTTCTCTCATAATCTCAAACGCAGTCACCAACAATCTCTTTCCATATCTATAAGAACAGTCAATGATCTAAAGTAAACTTCTCATTGACACAAAAAAAGTGTAACCTTGACTGCCCATGCTTTAATCCATCATCCTTATTTCTCCATAAAATCAATCGAACAACCCACCTCTTCTACCACAAACAGGAACGCATCCTTGAGTGTGTTTGTCATTCATTTACCGCACTCAAATCGAAAGCACCACATATGAACCAAACCATACATTAAGTATTCTTCAAGGATTTCTTCGTTTGCCTTTTAAGTTAGAATCATAAGAACCAAGAGGTCTTGTTTCTACTTATGTAACCCATGAAGATTTAATAATTTTCGGCTTCAAGATCTCACCAAGAGGTCTCCGGTAGGTATCTTTTCGTGTTGTGTGACAATCGAAACAAGTAATGACTATAACATAATTGTTATACGTCGTTCCTTATTTTCGAATATTAAAAGAGGGATATCTCCTCACAGATCAATGATGAAATATATTTTCGTGTGACTGGATCTTTTAAGGTCTGTTAATTTTGAGCACACGAAAATTTAATCTGAGATCTTAGTTTCATGTTTTCGAGTCTTGTAATTAATGGAGATGGATTTGATGTTATGATTTGTGACGATGTGTTAGGTAGATCGAGTCGGATTTTGATATGGATTTAATTGTGATGAATGTTGGCTGTTGATGAAGATGTGATGAAGGGATTTATATTTTGTTGTATCGGTTTGATGGAGTTGTGGTGTTGGATTGTTAGTGGTTTACCATCGAGTCTGTCTACATTGCTGCTTGGACTCTTTGAGTTGACCGGGTCAACTCGGTAAATACCGAGTTGACTCGGGTTAAGTTGTGGTTCCACCAAACTGTCATGGGACCAAAACCGCCTCTTTGACAACTCGCACATGGTGACCAAACTCGCACATGGTGTAGTATGCCAAACCGCCACCAACCTATTGAACAACCCGCTGTCACTTTTGGCAAACCGACGTTGACCAAGAAGTGAGCAAACGCTACCTCTAAACCAAACTGCCTGGCCCACCACTCGCCATTGACTAAAAATTTTCGGCTCGGAGGTTTGTTTCTATTTGACCATGAAAAATTTGTCTTCATAAAAACTGTACTAACCAAACCCGACTGAGGGTAAACACGCCGCCTGGCGCTACCCGCCTTGTGGGCATTAAACACGCCGTCCGACTTGGTCAAACCGCCATCAACTGTCACTTTCGTACTTTTCCTTAATAAAACCGGATCTGGTATTTGTCCTTTGTCCCAAACCGACATGTTTGAAACCCAGAAAAACTAATCTTATTTTTCCTGTGTCTATTTAGCATGAACACAGCAGTAGTAAACCAATATTGAAACCAGTAACATATACAACAACTGTTTGAAGTTTTTTTTTTCTGTAATATAAGCATGAAAATAGGCTTTACATTATCTCGTTATATAAGAAAATAAAACAGTTATGTATGGACAGAAGTATGTATCAAACAACCAAATCACTTTCCTGGATCTTTTTTTTTTCTCAGGACCAGTTCTGTACTGAACAGTGAACACGAGACAGCAAAACACATGATACTAACAACCACCTGGGCTAGCTATGATGCCAATTGTTTATAATAACTGACATGTATAACAGTAACAAACTGGTCATCTGGAGTTGGATAAAATGAAACAAATAGTCTCTATTTTTTATTACGAGAGAAAGAAGATGAAATGGGAAGAGTGGAAGAGTGTGTGTGTTGTGAGAGAAAAACACCACACCTTTTCACCTTACAAAAGTGAGCTTCACCACATCCATGGAAGTATGGAGGGGGTATTTATCGACATGGGCTGTACTAGCTAAAACTAACCTCGACAGGACTATAATGGATAAATGTAATTCCAGGATAAGTTTCACCATTATTTTAGGGCTAAACATTTCTGTCACCCACTTGCACCAGGAGCTTTTCTTGTTGATGGAAGACAAGGTCTTTAATTATCCAAGTCTATTAAGTTCCAAGTGCCTCAAGTTAACTATCCATTGCAAATCTCTAAACGCTTTATCTTTGATTGCATCATAATCGTTAAGTTCTTGCTCTTTTTCAATAGCCTTCAAGAAATGTTCAATGACAAGATAAAAATTTACTCTAGTTTACATAAATGAGCCTATAGGATTATGGTGTACCCTGAGGATGAGATTGAGCAGGCGTGGTAGAAACAGGATGGACTCTTTTTCTTGACTGTATTGTGCCAATCACGAAGACGAACTGATGTTTCTTTCTTATGGTGCCTCTCCCTTAATTTTCTTGTGAATTCGTTCATCAAAATTTACTGGATTGTGGTGATGTAATGTGTCGTCCATCTCTCACTGTTTGATTGGTCCTGAACGTCGGTTTCCTAGATTCACGAGTTTCATTACACCTATCTGTGGAAGGGGGTCTTCATGTAGCAATGTCATTATATTATTATCATGACACTTTAGGATATGGTTCTGTATCATACAAAAAATATATGTTACCAAAAACTCTAAACATCACGTGACACAAATAAATTCCAACTTTTCTAAGTCGGAATAACCTCCAACCATTTGCCCTATACAGATACCAACAAAAACACATTTTTGACTACGACATGCAGACTTGATACCCTGTTTTTGTAGTGTGTAACACAAAAACGAAATGTAGCAATGTGACATTATATGGTCGTTATACATTGTGAAGAAGAACTGTGATATGGATTTTCACTTTTAAGATAGGGGGAGGAGTACGGTTAATTAGATAGGCTCGGCAGTCAAATACACTCGCTCATAAAATCAATAGGTAAGAGATCTCAGCGTTAGAATTTAGTGCATGGCAACATTTAAGGAATGTAGATGTTTATGTTTCAACTTGACCATTTTTGTTGAGGTGTTACCTCCACAATGATGTTTAGAATATGATCCCTTCATCAAGAAAAAATCGTTTCATACAAGTAAATTCGGTTCCATTATCACTTCGAACAATTTTAACATGTTTGTTAAATTGTCTTTTAACCATGGCAAAAAACATCTTCACGCTTTCGAAAACTTCAGACTTGTGTACAAGCAAATACACCCAAACAGAGCGAGAAAAATAATCAACAATTATTAAGAAATACGATGCACCACAAGACGAGGTTGTTTTATATAGTCCTCACAAATCACAATGAATAAGCTCAAATATAGACGCTACTTTATTATCACTAACCGGAAATTTTTTACGAGATTGTTTTGCACGATGACACACATCACAACTTCGACTTAATTCTTTATCCTTTTTATTTAGGTTTACCAGAGGAAGAAGCTTTAAAACTTCTAGCGAGAGATGACCTAACCGTTTGTGCCAAATATCAAAAGGAAGGGTTTTTGTTGTCTTGAAAGCTCTAGTCGGCGACATCTCTCTAAAGTAAAATAGTCCACCATCCCTTCTTTTACCCGCACCAATCATCATCCTCGAAGTGAGATTCTGTATAACACATATGTTTAGTGCAAACTGAACTATACAATTTCCTTCATCTAATAGTTGTGGGACAGAAAGTAAATTGCAAGTTAACCCAGGTACATATAAAACATTTCTTAAAACAAAACCATTATCGAAACAAACATCTCCTTGTTTTTTAGCCATAGCTATATTTCCATCAGGTAGCTTGGCAGGCCATTGGACTATCTCCTTTAAGTTGGAGAGGTCTTCTATTATACCTGTCATATGGTGTGATGCGCCTGAATCAATAATCCAAAAATACTTACCATTTATTTTTTTGATAGAACCTCATTGGTTCTTTAACATTTGGAGTAGCGTTTCCCATTGTTTTGGGTTTAGACCTGAAAGCGGGATAATATTAGTATCATTCATTCCATTGTTGGTACCAATGCCTCCTGCTGCTGCTTAATAGAATTTAGTATCAATAAGCAATATAGGATCAATAAAGTTGATAGGTCTTGAATTTAGGATTAATAAGCAATATAGTATGTGTTTAGGTGTAGTATGTGTGCTTATAGAATTTAGTAAGAGAAAGAGAAGGATAGAAAGTAGAGAGAAAAGGGGAGGAGGATGATTAGAGAAAATATTATAATGAGATTATAAGACACACCTCACTAATGAGGAGGTGGTGGGGTATTTATACCCAATTACAAGGAAGAGCAAGGAGCTCTTGTCTCTTAGCTTTTAGCTATTTGTCAGGTCTTGTGACTTTGTTTAAGTCACGAGCCTATCACCTAACCTATTACACAATATTATTTCTTTATTTATTACAAGACTTTTATCTCAATAAGATCGTCACTTTTATCATTCCTAACAATCTTCCCCCAAGGGACGATCATTGAGATCTCTCTTTGATCGTACAAATGATCATCATTTTTCTATTCGTAACAATCTCCCCCTAAAGGATGATCATTGAGATCTCTTTTGTGACCTTGATCTTTGAACTTTAATGCTCGTTTGTCTTGAATCTTGTTGTGTAATAGTGGTCTTGTTCCAATCATGCTCTAGAGATCTTGATCATGATCTTTCCATTTTCCTTTTTGACTTTGCCTTTGAGATCTTTTCATATCATCATTCTTTACCGTGAATCCATCTTGATTTGTCTTTTAAAGCTTCTGACCAACATACTCATACTTTTCTTGACAGCTTGCAATCTTCCTCATGTAGTACTTTAATCTTGATCAACAACTTGATGATTTAAGAAAGTTCAATGATTTATCAGAGTTGCGGAAGTGTATCTTTGAATTTTGAGTATGAGATATGGAGGAATGAATATGACGGTGTTCTTGCTTCAGAAAGGTAGAGATGTTGTTGATGTTGTTGTACATAAATGTATCTTCCTGATTGACTTCCCCCTAGTTCGTACCGCATGACTACAATCAGTTCAGCTGCTTCCCCCCAAACATACAAACATTCGTAACACATACTTTACACAGACAACTCATAAAAGAATGAAACTATAACCTTCAAGTCAATTAAGTCAAAAAGTCAAACAGTTTAATCTGGTCAAATCAGCTTATTTTGTGCTTATTTTGCTTATTTCATTTGTGTTTTATGCAACCGAGATTGATTGCTTATGGTTTTATCGTAAGAATCGTGGCCAAATTAGTTCAAAATTTGCTTATTTGTGCTTATTATCAAAATCAGTAGTTCAAATTTAGTAAAATCGGTTACAATTCTCAGTTGACTAGTCAAACTCGGTGGTCAACGGTCAAACTCGGTTTCTTTAAAAACGCGTTTTGAGACTAGATCGGATCTAGATATGTGTTGTGTTTCAAACTCAGATCTGAAAAGGAACATAACTCTTTTCCGAAATTGAAAGCATAAGAAAAAGAACAAGTATAACATTTTTGCATCTGTTCTTCATTTTTGAAGAGTCAATTTCAACAAAGATTGTCGATCTCAGATTTGTTTCTTGGTTTGTGTTTGGCAAAACTGTTAGAGATCTAAAAGATCTAATCTCATTACGAAACAATATCATCACAGATTCGAATTAAACTTGGAAACCAAACTCGGATCATAAACAAACTCGGAACAACTCATTTGCGGAAAAGAAAACCCAAACAGAATATTTCATCATCAGATCTTAAATTATTCTTTGTGTGTACTTCAATTAGATTTATAAATCTTAAAGATCTTTTAACACAAAAGAACAAATCATCACAGATTCGTCTCTAAAACAGTAATAACAAAAACTTAGTTTGGGTAAAGTCATATCTCTTTTGAGATTGAAAGATTTACACGGATCTCCTCAAATAAACCAACAACAATCATAGATCTCAGATTTTTCCTTGTGTTTTGAACAAGAGTTTCAAAGATCTTTTAAGATCTCAAACACAAGTGTTTCATCATCACAGATCTCATACCACACTCTAGACACTCATTTTCAAAACTCTCAAAAGATAACACAAGCACACGAGTGTCGAGTCATTTTTTATTTCTATTCAAAAACAAAAATCGAGAAAAAGAAAGATCTCAGATTTGTGTTTTGGGTACTAAACCACAATAGTTTATATTTAACACATTTTCATCATTGATCTTGTTGAAACACAAGTTTCTTGTTAAATTTTTGAAACCATTAAAGAGAGATAAAAAACAAAAGTGTTTCTATCTTCTTATGTTTCGGTTAGAGTTTAACAAGAATAAATAAAAGAAATGTTACCTACCTGTCAATCTTAAATCTCTACAATACAGTCTTCGTTCTTTATTTTTTTATGATCAGTGTTCATAGCAAACAAAGAAGAAAGTTAAGTGAGTTTGTGAGATTTGTGTTTAAGTGCAAGAACAAGTGGTGTTGAGGTATTGTACTAAACTTCTGTCGTGTGAGTGAAATAAAAAGAGAGAGGCGTGCGTTTGAGTCTATGGTTTGTGTGATGAGTGAGTAAGAGTAAGAGAATTATATATAAATAGCTAGGGTTTGTGTGATTGGGCTTATTTCACTCGTATCTATCGAGAATTTCAAAATTCATTAGGCCGAAAATTAATTGGGTCGGTTGGTGAATTATTATTTTTTGGGCTGGACGAAAAGTTGTAGTATTTTGTGTGTGATTGAAGTTTTGGGTTCAAGTGTGTTAGTATTCGGATTGCATTTAGTTTTGCGATATCAATTGTGATTGTGTTTGTGATTGATTTGGTTTGTGTGGAACTGATAGGTTGTGCTTGATTTGGTTTGATTGATAATTTGGATTGAATTTTTGGGTTTGTGATTGAAAACTTCTTAGGTTCGTTGTGATAAATAAGGAAAATGGGATCAAACGAGGATAAAACTAACAATTATAACGAATATATTGAGGTTGATCGAAAATCAAGACGATCAGATCAGGAAGCTGAGAAATAACAATTATTTATTCAAAAAGTCCAACAATAAAACACGACTTTGACTAATCAGCTTGAGTTGTATAAAGAAAGGGTTCGGGTTTTGGAAAATATCAAAGGGGATAACAATTATCTTGACGAATTTCTTGAGGCTGGTCGTAAAGCAAAACATTTTAATCAACAAGCTTAGTCTCAATTCATTCGTGATCAAGATATCATTCAAGATCTAAAACAACAACGTGATAAATTGGACTTAGCAGTTATTGACTATAAAAGACAAAAAGAGGAATATCAAAAGACACAAATGATTTTCAATCAAACACAGCGTGACAAAGAGGAAAAATATCTTAATGACATCATTCAGTTACAAGCTAAGAACAAAGATCTTGAAAACGTTGTTTGTAAAATGGGCAAATCAACTGAAACACTTCGGTTGCTTACAAATGAACAAAAAGCTTTTCGGGACAACTTACGGAAGTCGGGTTTGGGATATAATGGTCCTTATGTTCTTTCACAAGCTTATGCCAAAATTCCTAAGTTGTATCATGCTTATGAACTTTGTAATAAGGATGAACAACTGCATGTGTTTGATTCTGAGGAAACTTTTGAGGATGCTGAAAAGAGTCAATTAAAAATGAACGAGTTTCAAAAAGATGAAAAAGTTCAGGAGTTAAAGATAAAACCAATCGATTATAGAAAATTGAACAAACTTTATGACGATTTTGTTCCTCAAAAAGAACTTTCTGCTGAACAAACATATTTCCATCATCTTTTATATCTTCTGAAAAAGTTTCTTTTGAGACAAAACCAAGCATGGCATCAATGCTATTGGTCTTATAAAATCCTTCACAACAATAAGCAAAACTCGAATAAGCTATAGATAAGCTTGATTTACGCCGGCAATAAGAAAAGAAAGGTAGAGAGAGAAAAGAACTAGGAAATATAGCTTAGAGAGAGAAAGGTGAGTTACAAATGTGACAAATGCAACCAACACCCTCTCCATGTGGAGGGGTTAATATTTGAAAGTTTTCAAATAACTTTGCTTTGGTCTCCACACTTGTTTTACCAGTGTAAAACGAGAATGTGGAGTAACAAAAACTTGATTCTTTCCTTTTAAAATACTTGTCTTCAAACTCTTTTGAGAAGTAGATGCTTCAAAAGTTTGAGATTCATTAATTGGGAGGTCCTCCACGACGTATGGTTTAACTCCCGGTGTAGAAACAATATTGTGAGTATCAAAAATTTGATTCTTTGCATTTGAAGCTCTTGTCTTAAAACCCTTTTGAGGAAAAAATGTTTTAAAACTTTGAGATTTCTTAGAAAACTTTCTATCTTTTTGTAAAGAATAGGCTGTAAACTGAGAAACCCTTCTTGAAAACGGTTTTGAGAATTCACCCGTGTGAACCTTTTCCGAAACACTTTTTTTAGGTTTTGAAGATTTTGAAACATTGATGTTCCATTTTTTCGATTAAGAGAATCAAACTTTACTTTTAAAGCATTATACGAAGTTCTCAACTCATATATCTTTTATGACAAGAACGAATATCTGTGATGGCCGAAAGAGTTATTCTAAAAACGCAGATTAGTGTTTGGGCAGGAGAGCGTCTGGGAGGAGCGCGGGATGCTTCATTGTTAAGGTTAGGCTGGTGGGTTGTTTGCCCGAGGGAGGATTAAAAATTATCGGGAGTTTTGTTTCTACACGCTTCCCTTTCATATTTACAAGTTGAGTCCTTAAAATGATTAATTTCATTCAAAATCAATCTTTTCGCTTGTAGAATCATCAACCTTAACGAGCCAATTGTGACTTCAGAACAACTTTTTAGTTTTTCAATTTTCCAATAATAGCCTCACTAATTTTAGGTTGTTCTGTTCGAGCAATTCCAGCTTTACATCATCAAAATCTTTTGGGTTGTGTTGAGTGAAAAATCTTTATCAAGCGACGAGCGAATCTTTCTTTGAAACTTACTCACGGAAGTTTGCAGTTAGAGCGACAAATATCGGTTCCCGCTATGTAGCCATTATATGCGAGAGGGGGTGGGGGGGGGGTGCCAGAGAATATACAATCAACCCATTTGATCTTGAAAAGAATCAATTAATTCTTATTGTTAAAATTCAATCTTTCCAAAATGTATTGAACTTTGTTTTCAAACAAATTCAAACAATTGAACTTCCCAGATTTTCACTGCCAGGAGCGTAGTTTTGTGTTACATTTGAAGATTTTGATTGAACCCGTGACTTTTGATTAGAATCAACAAGCTTTGGTAAGTCACTTCAAGTGTTATCTCCTTAATTAAATTGACGCCACTCGATGTTCCAACTTCAATAGTTTTAGTTTCAATCTCTTTCAAAAGATGACCCTTTAACATTGACTATCATCACATTCCATTATCTCAACCTGAGACCGTTGAACCGACTCAAACAAATCTTTAATAAAGTCAGTTTGACAAATGAGCATTCTCGATTTTGTAAGTGATCCATAAAATTTCTCATTTTTTTTGTGCAATGTTTTTCAAAAATATTTTCTCGAGAACTTGTGTTGTAGTGCGACTGGTCAAAAGCAAGAGCATCTTGCCGTTAAAATTTGACAAATCTTTTTCCAATTCAACAATTCTTTGACAATATTCCTGTGTGACTTCAAATGCATCATTACAATCCGTTAATAATCAGCTGTTTACTCTCATTTAAAGCATATTTGACCCTTTTGAAATTCTTTCAATTTGCACGTCATGTAAACCTTATTCTTATTTCCACACAAGAGGTGAGTATGACAAGAATCTCTGACAGAGCTGATCAGCTAAGATGCTTTCCAAGAGTCGGGATCTTTTAAAAACTCATTTTGTTTGAGAGTTTCATCAAGATCATTTTCCACTGAAAAAAAAACATCTTTCATTTATTTTACATCTCTTTTAAATCGATTTTGAAAGATTTCAAAATACAAATGCAATTCTTGAAGAATTTAATTTCCGCTTCTACACGAAATACGTGATTAATCGAAGTCTCTATAGAGACGTATAAAAATGCTTGTTAGTTTAGAATTCTTTTCTAGTAACTTAAACAATTTTTTGAAAACGATTTTCCATTCATTAAAATCCACAAGCATTGGATTTTTTACTAGTCTGATTGATTGGCGAGAGCTTAGTGTATGTGAGAGTTTAATAGGGATACGTGAGCAAAGAAAATTCTTTAGAAGATATAAGAAATGATGAAAATTAATTTTTCAGCAAAGGTTTCTTTTTGTGGAACAAAAACATCATAAAGGATTTGTTCAATTTTCCTGTATCCGATGTTTAGAGCGGTCTTTAACTCTTGAAACTATTTTCATTTTTTTGAAAATCGTCATTCATTTTTAATCGACTCTTTTCAACCGCATCCTCAAGAGATTCCTCAGGGGGGGAATCAACACATGCATTTTTTTTTTTTTGTTCATTCTTATCACAAAGTTCATAAGCATGATACAACTTTAGAATTTTAGAATGACTTGTGAAAGCACCTAAGGACTCTTTATTGATCCCAATCCCGACTTACGTAAGTTTGTCTCCGAAAAGCTTTTTTGTTCATTTGTAAGCAACCGAAGTGTTAGTATTATGATATGCCCATTTTACATAACAACGTGTTGTTAAGAAAATCTTTGGAGATCTTAACTTGTAACTGAAGAATGATCCCCATTAAAAGTAATTTTTTTCTCTATGTCTCGCTGTTTTTGTTTGAAAATCGCTGTATGGGGATGGTGTGATGGTTTGTGTGTTTGATATTCCTCTTTTTGTTTTTTATATTCAATAACAGCTAAGTCCAATTTATCAAGTTGTTGTTTTAGATCTCGAATGATATCTCGATCACGAATAAATTGCAACTGAGCCTCCTGAGCTAATCGTCTTGCTTTTCGACCAGCCTCAATATATTCGTTATAATAATTAGTTTTTTCCTTGTTTGATTCCATTTTCCTTATTGAACACAACAAACCCAACACAAACTAAATCAATCACGAACACAAACTCAAATGATATCTCTAAACTAAATTCAATCCAAACACAAACAAACTCGAACTCAAAACTTCAATCAATTTTGAACATGATGTAGACAAAAACAAATTTGAGCGTTTGCTGAGTTTGAGTCCGAGTTTGTGTTTCCTAGTTTAGTTTACGAGTTTGGATCTGGATCTGTAATGTAAACTCTATTATGTTTTAGATCTTTAAAGTTCTCTTAACTTCTTATTAAGCACACAAAGATGAAACTGAGATCTAAGTTTTCTTTTCTGAAATCGAGTTTTGTCGCGTTTGTTTCTGAGTTTTGTTTTCGAGTTTTGTCGAGTTTGTTTCCGAGTTTTCTCAAAAACGTGTCGACTGAAAATCGTTACCGAGTGGGAGGAGGTGTCGGAGTTGAAGCGGGGGGGCTCCAAAAGTCAAATAAACGGGGGCGGGTCTATAAAATCAGTTAATTAGTGTTACGAGTTTGATTGTGAAGAGGTTATGGATTCGATGGAATTCTTTTCCTTGAGGAGGCGCGAAAAATAATGTTCCGATTTGAACGGATTTTTTGATTCCGAGTTGTGGTGAGAGAAAATAGGAAGCTAAAACAAAAATAGATCTGTTGAATATAGATATGGACGAATTTTTCGTAAGGAATGATGATGAATATTGTGTGTTTTCCGATGTTGATTGATTATATTCTTTTGTGTGTTATAATTCTTTTGTTTTCGCTGAGTTGTGTATAACACACAATCTAGATCTAACAAACTCTTTGGGACCAGTCATCTGACCTTTGACTACCTAGTATTTGACCAGTAATACAAACTTTGACCAGGTGTAACACACTTTGACCAGTCAATTGCTTCCGAATTTGAGAATTGAAAATGCTTTTTACTGAATTTGACTTACAAAAACTGCTGAATATATAAAAAAATAGGTACAAATGAGCAGATTTTAAACTAATTTGGCCACGATTCTTCGCCTTGGCCTGTTTCGTAACGTGGAGGCCACGCCTCGCGCTATAGCGCGCTACGGCGCCGCTATTTAGAACCCTGGTTCTAGCTGAATATTTTGATAGAGCGCAACAATTAGGGGGAAGAAATGTGTACATCTGAGACTTAATTGACTTTGGTGTATACAACATAGTGCAACAACTGTGGGGAAGAAATGTGTACATCCGAGACTTAATTGATTTTTTGACAAAAAATAAGCAGTTTTGACTCGAAATAAGCTCACGAAAATAAGCTGAAAAACAGAATAAGCACACAAAAAAGACAGAATAAACACAGCAGATAATCAGGACCGAATAAGCTCGAAATAAGCAGAAAATAAGCTCAAAATAAGCTGACCGAATAAGCTCTTCTAAACAACACTAAATCGCTCCTGCAGATATGATACCACTTGATAGGTCTTGAATTCAGGATCAATAAGCAATAGAGTGTGTGTTTAGGTGCAGTGTGTGTGCTTATAGAATTTAGTGAGAGAAAGAGAAGGATAGAAGGTAGAGAGAGAAAGAGGGAGGAGGATGATTAGAGAAAAGATTAGAATGAGATTAGAAGACACACCTCACTAATGAGGAGGTGGTGGGGTATTTATACCCGATTACAAGGAAGAGCAAGAAGCTCTTGTCTCTTAGCTTTTAGCTATTTGTCGGGTCTCGTGACTTTATTTAAGTCATGAGCCTATCACCTAACCTATTACACAATATTATTTCTTTATTTATTACAAGACTTTTATCTCAATAAGATCGTCACTTTTATCATTCCTAACAATAGTAACTAAATAATAGGCTAATATCAAATCCTATAATATGAGATTTGATATATCTTCGCTTAATATAATACTTTGTGGTTTGTTCTTTTACCCAGTTCACTGTGACTATTAAATATAGTACTAAAAATTTACATCGAACATGAAAGCAGTCTAATTATGTGATTAAAATAGGCTTTTAACGACTCCATCTTCTTTTAAAAAAGCGACTCCATCTTCGGCAACACTGGACCATTCGACTAGGTGATACATGCCAAATTGTTATCTTTCTGTTAACAATCCTTTCTTGTCACTGAATAAAAGTAAAATGTGTTGTTTTTACTATAACTTTGGACAATCTCTAGCCTTTTTATGTATAAAACATAGTATTTGAAAAAAAATTATATTGATGATGCCATAAAGTTTTTATGTATACTTGAATACAGGAGAAGTTAAAGGAAAGAGAGCGAGCATTGTGTAAGCGAAAGGAGCGAGAAGAATAAGTAAAGAGAGTGCGTTCAAAATCCCGTAGAAAGGAAGCCATCGAGTCATATCAAGCATTACTGGTAGAGACAATCAAAGATTTGCAAGTACTTCTTAATCCTTAGTTAAGTTCTTGTATTATAGTTGTGCCAGTGTAAGAAGCAAAATAACGAGTCAGATTCTAAAGAATAATGTGAATACATTTGTATCAGTATTCTTTTATGATAACAATACATCTGAGAATTTACATTAGTAGGAAATAACCAAATTAGTTGTCTACCTCATAATACTCATGCAGAATGAAACGTAAGAAGCTTATGGATAACGGGATAATGACTAATCCTTGTATGGTTTGAAGATATCGTTTCATTTTGCTATCTTTACATTTGTATTTCAGATTTTATGGACGGATGCAAAGCCTAAACTAGATAAGGACCCTCAAGGACGTGCAACCAACCCTTATTTAGATCAATCAGATCTTGATAAGCTTTTTCGTGAACACATCAAGTCATTGTATGACGTAAGTGGTTACTTTGTGTAATTAGCTCTTTGGTTCATGCTTCTAGTTTTCTTTCATAGTTCATGTAGGATTATAACAGACACTTCTTTCGTAATAACCACGGATGTAGCTGCAAAAGAGTATGAAGATGGCAAGACAGTTTTTAATTCATGGTCGACAGCCAAACGATTTCTTAAAGATGATGTCCAATGCAACAAAATGTTGAAAAAAGACAGGGAATCGTTGTGGCAACGACATGTCGATGATCTGCAACGAAAGAGTAAACCAACGATAAACCAGGACATGGAACCAGTTGATTCAAGGAAACACCTTTCACGGTCAAGGAGAACCTATGATCATCGGTAGCCATGTTTAGACTATTATCCTTTTGATATATGTTTTTGGCTTCCATCTCTATTTTCGTGTTGTCTATGATCTCTTCTATTCTTTTTCTTCATTTCATCGTGTACCATGCTATAGCTAGAGTCATCATATCATTTGGTGAGGTCTGGGCATGTAGCTGTTATTTATGTTTAAAATGCTAACGAAAATTTTGTTAAGCAAACAACTCAATTATAGAAGTCAAACTTTTTATAGACATAACATTCAGTTACGGTGTGCAGTCTTAAGCGTAGTGGTATCAATAATGACCCATCAATTAAAGGCTTTGAATTTAATTTTTAGCTGAGATGATCTTGTGTTAACGTGACTATTTACCATCATAAAAGTCAATTGAAATTATCAGGTTTGACTTGTTGGAACCTATAATCATGATTAGGATCTTAACAACTATGGTTTCAACATTTGAAAACTAAAATGATTCACCATCACAGTATAGGTTATGATGATTTGTTAATTTCTAATTACTTAAAAATCTACATCTACAAGACCAATATATATGAAAATAAATAAAAATATACAATTATGTAAATGTTTTTTTAAATGAAGATTAATGGATGAAAGATGAGGAAACGGGGTTAAATTGATCTCAGTTTCCTAAAATAGAAAGTTGGCACATTGATGTTTTCCTAATTTAACATAAATATCTGGCTTGGACCACCCAATATTTACTATGAGTATTATGATGAAGTGGTTGAGAGTGATGTTGCATTAAGTCACATGTGGACCACCCAATATTTACCATGATCTTATCATTATACCGTTCTTTATGTAACCCATCATTCACGAGTACGTCCTACAGTATTTGTTTTTACAATAGTGGAGTACTAGTATTTTTTTTACCAGTCTTATCATTGTACCGTCTTTTTTGTAACCCATCATGTGGTCTAAACACCACTAGACATCGTCACACGTGCTTCTCTATTCTACTTTTCTTATCCCAAAAAGTTGTCCACTAATATATTTTTCTCTCTCTCATAATCATACCTCAAGTCAAAACTCATTCATTACCATCCTAAATAACCACCGTAATCAAGATCGGACTAACACCATCACAACCGCCGCACCACCCATGAAAGAATCACAGTCGCTAGCCAAGCCAACTCCCACTGTCGCCAGAAAACAACCAAACCATCATCCCGCTGCCGAACTCCCATCTCATCTAAACAATTGTCGCCGCCCCTTTGCGGTTATATCTTCAACATCACAAAAAAAAACCATCATATTCAACGACATATCTCACCTGAACCACTACCCGCCGATGAGATATACTACCATTTATAAAGCTGGCTCAGATAGCATTGTCGACTATAACCACCGCCGACAACACCACAACCTTTTTTAGCTTCAAATCACTTATAAAAGACATTGTTTATGAGATTGGTTGTGTGCATGTGTGTGTGATATAACATGTTGAAAGATTAGATAAATTAAGTTTTTTATCTGTTTCTATACGTTTTACACGTTTTCGTTCATTTTCATCCGTTTTCACACGTTTTCTTATGTTTTCGTACATTTTTTTAGGTTTCAACCTTTTTTGTACTTTTTTTTACGTTTTTGTTTTTTATCGTAAGTTTTTTTTAGGTTTTCGCCCGTTGTTGTATGTTTTTTACGTTTTCGTACCTTTCTATCCTTTTCGTACGTTTTCATCCGTTTTCACACGTTTCGTACGTTTTCGTCCGTTTTTCTACGTTTTTGTACTTTTAATCCATTTTTGTACGTTCTCGTACGTTATTTTCTGTTTTCGTACGTTTTCATTCGTTCTCGTACGTTTTCTTACGTTAACGTCCACTTCCGTCCATTTTCATAAGCTTTTGCACATTTTTTTACGTTTTCATCCGTTTACGTACGTTTTTCTACGTTTTCGTATGTTTTTTTTTTGTTTTCGTATGTTTTCTTACGTTTTCATCCGTTTTTGGCCGTTTTCATCCGTTGCATCTGTTTTTCGTTTTCATCCGTCCAATAACGTATTAAAACGGACAAATACGTAAGGAAACGTATAAAAAAATACAAAAAACGTATGAAAACGGACGAATTTGTACGTAAACGGAGTAATCGTACGAAAACGGATGAAAACGTACGAAAACATACACAAACGTAGAAAATCATATAAAATGTACCAAAACGTACAAAACGGACAAAAATGTATGAAAACGTACAAAAATGGACGAATTTGTATGAAAACGTACGAAAACAGACGAAATCGTACGGAAATGTATGAAAACGGATGAAAACGTACGTAAACATACGAAAACTTAAAAAACATACAAAAACGTATGAAAACGGACGACGTACGAAATCGTAAGAAAACAAATGAAAATGTACAAAAACGTAGAAAAGCTTAGAAAAAAGTACAAAAAAAAAAAAAAAAAAAAGATAAAAAAAAACAAAAAAAAAAAAAAAAAAAAAAAAAAATAAAAAAAAAAAAAAATATAACAAAAATAAAAAAAAAAAAAAAAAAAACATAAAAAAAAAATCTTACTAAACAAAAAAAAATAAAAAAAAAAAAAATAAAAAAAACAAAAAAAAAAAAAAAAAAAAAAAAAAAAAAAAAACACAAAAAAAAAAAAAAAAAACACAAAAAAAAAAAAAAAAACACAAAACAAAAAAAAAAAAAAAAAAAAAAAAAAAAAAAAAAAAAAAAAAAAAAAAAAAAAAAAAAAAAAAAAAAAAAAAAAAACGGACGAAACGTAGAAAAACAGAAGAAAATGAACGAAAATGGATGAAAACATTCAAAAACGTATGAAAACGGACGACTTTGTATGAAAACGGATGAATTCGTGTGAAAACGTAAGAAAACGGATGAAAAGTACGAAAATAGACGAAAACGTAGAAAAACGTACAAAAACGTGCGAAAACTATAAAAACGTAGAAAGAAGTGCGAAGACGTACGAAAACGTAAAAAAAGTCGTACCAGAACGTAGAGAACGTGTGAAAACGTTCATAAACGTATAAAAATGAATAAAAACATATAAACAAAAAATTTGGACTCTTTGCCCGTTTGACCCAAGATCGTTTGACCCGTGCCCGTTTGACCCGCGCCCGTGTGGCCTAAATTTTAAAAATCACCCGTTTGGCTCGTTGCTTGTTTGACCCGTTGCCCGAACCCGCCCGGCCTGCCCATTTTTCCACCTCAAGAAATGACCATTGAAATGCGTAAAACTGAGAAATCAATAAAGGATTCCAGATCAGGTTGCGTTAGTGGGTCAGGTTTAAAAAAATGGTAGGGTCATTTTCGTAGTTTTCCGCATAGTGTGGGGGTTATTTTACCAATTTTTTGTTGGGCCGAATTTATATATAGCGCAAAGTTTAGTGTAGTTTTTGTAATTTGCCACATAGTGTTGTGGGGGGGTTAATTTTTTTTGTTAGGTTGAATTTGTAAATAGCGTAAAAGTAAGGATAGTTTTGGTGATTTGCCGCATAGTGTGGGGGCTGTTTTGCAAATTCTTATATTGGGCCGAATTTGTAAATAACGTAAAAGTGAGGGTAATTTTTGTAATTTGACACATAGTGCGAGGGGCTATTTCGTAAATACCTACGGGTTGGGGGTGGTTTGCGAGTCGGGTAAACGGGCGGGTTGTGTGAAGGTGGTTTGCAGGTCGGGCGGGTGGGTCGCGGGTCGGGTTAACTCGACGGGTCGCGAGCCGAGTATCCCATTGTTGTTAGTTTATATCTCTACTACTTTATAAAGCATTTAGCTCATTCTATTTTTAGAAGTCTTAAAATTTTAATTAAAAATATTACTTATTTGGGAAAGTTCATGCATACAACCAACATTAAAAGCCTTTTAAAAAAATAGACCATTTAAAGCCTCCTAATTGAAAGTTAAAGTGTCTTTATGCACTTTATTTCGTAACAGGCTTATTTTGTAACAGTCCATTTAAATGCATTCATGTGGTGTATTTGTAATGGTCCATTAAACATCATTTAAGTGCAAACCACAAACTCAAATACTCATTGAGTATAAAAACCTAACACACTAACAAAATTCATTACACCATTTTCATCTCTCTATTTTATCTCTCTTAAAAACGTAAACATCTTTCTCTCTCTTTCTTCAAACCACCAAATTCCGCAGTCTCACATATCAGATTTTGCCGCCACTACCGTTTAGTTATGCCGTCACCTTTGCCAACATCATGTACCGTCAGCCGCTACCGCCGCCATTGTCTTCGCCGTCTGCCAAGCTAATGATCATGGCTTTGGTGGACTAGGTGGTTTCAGTGCGCTAGGTGATTTCAGTATGTTTTTTGGTGATTTTGAGCGGTTTTGGCATATCCATATGAATATTTCCATGTCCAATGTACTTTTTGTTAGATCTATATGAATATTTTGAGCAGCTTGAGTTCTTTTTGATGGTGAAGCATGGATGCCATGTGTAAAGGGACTAAGCCCAGTTTGCTTATTGGCTTTCAGAATCATACCCTCATGTTTGCTTTTGGCCGCTTCCATTGCTAATGTTGCTACTCACGAGAGGTCGGCCTTAGGGGTGGGCGAGGTGGGCGACTGCCCAAGGCATAAAAAAAGTAGGGGCATCAAATTTTTGAATCTGATTTATGTTATAGAGGTTGTGTGATGATTTCGTCTGATAGAAACTTACTTTTGCTTTCGAAATTAATTTTTGATGCGAATATAATTATCCACTGTCTGCCATAGTTTGTGGTTGAGTGGTTGGGGTGACTTAAGTGGAGAAGACGAACTTAAAGAAAAAGTAAATTTTATTGAGAGTAGCACATTTAATTTATTATTTCCAATTGTTTTTGTCCTTTTTTCTTTCATTTTCTTTGATTTATTTATTTAAATACCAATGAACCTATAACGTTATTAGATATTAATGTAGCTTTAATAAAAGTTCAAGTGGTTCTTAACTTTGTACTATGAAATTATAAAATCCAAGTTGACGATTTATACAAAATAAACATGGTTTGTTAGTCATGTTGATTTATATTTTACAATTTGAGAATTTAATTATTTAGTACATAAATGTTATGCACTTTGGTTTTTATAATTCTTTTATAGTAGATTTATAGATTTTATTTTGTAGATCTTATTTTTTGACAGTTGTTGTTAGAAAAACGTTTAACCGAATAACATTTGTTCGTCGCCAAATATAGTCACATGGTACTCGTCGCCGTTGCAATGGCGGGTACCCGTGTGATTATATTTTAGAAGTCTTAAACTTTTTAAGGGACCAAAACATTTCTTGTTTGGGAAAGATATAAATTCATTAGTCAATGTTCAGCATAAACATTTTAAAATTCACATCAGATTTAATGTATACGTTTTTTAACTAGCATGTGTTAATAATAGTTCATTTAAAAGAGTTTGTAACTCCTGGTCAAAAGGAGTTATGAGCATTAATCGGACAATTAATCTCATAACCTCCTCCATGAATTCATAGTGGTTACATGACCATAATCATGGTCTTTAAGTTAACGTTGAAGGTCAATGTGGTTACAAACATTTAATGTTGAAACCGCTTATTTAATAGTACTAGCTGGGTACCCGCGCAATGTGGCGGCGGGTACCCGGTAACTAAATATACTGGCGAGCAAACGTTGTTCATTTATATGTTTTTTCTAACATAACTTTACAAAATAATGACAAATTTTAATTAAAATAACTATTAATCATTATTTTGTAAAGTTATGTTAGAAAAGACATATAAATGAACAACGTTTGCTCGCCACTATATTTAGTTTTCGGGTACCCGCCGCCGCATTGCGCGAGTACCCGGCTATAATAATTAAAGGAGATCAACAAAATTCTAATTATCAAAACAGATAATTCTATAACGTACTAATACAATATAATTTTGTAACATTAGTTTAGAGTAGGTTTAATTTGTTAGTCCATGATTATTCAGTCAATTATGTATGATTAGTCAAAGTTATTTATGTCATTCAAAGTTATTTATGCCAGTCAAATTAATGGTCATTATGTATTGGGCTCAAGCCCGTATTCTAGAATAATCTGTACACTCCTATATATTGTATCAATTGTTTTGAGGAATACAAGACACAAATTATATCTCTAAACCTTTTCTTACATGGTATCAGCCATTAAGATCCTAAACCCTAATCACGTATCTTCCGCTCAAAAACACTAACATTCTTCACAAAATAGTTGTCCTCCGGTCATCGACAACTCGTCGATGATTCGGAGGGATCCTTGTCAAACCCTAAATCAAAAAAAAACCTAGCCGCCATCGTCACCACTCACCTCCCTCTCGTCATTGGTGGTTTTGGTGTTGACTCTGCAACTCTATCATTATAGTTATTTAATTGTTTTTTTTATGTCGAATCCAATATTAATTTCCCGAGGACAGACTTTTGTTTGGAGTCAATCTAGGGTTCTTATTTCCGAGACGACTTTTGTTGGTTTCGAATCTAGGGTATCAAATCCCGAGACGACTTTGTTGGGTGTTAATCAGGGTATAAGTCCGAATCTAAGGTTTAAGTCCCGAGACGACTTTTGGTTTTTGGCAGATAGATACAGGTTGAGTCTGCCATCTTTGACAAGATAGATATACCTTGAGTCTGCCGTGTTAAGCAGATAGATACAGGTTGAGTCTGCCATCTTTGACAAGATAGATATACCTTGAGTCTGCCGTGTTAAGCAGATAGATACAGGTTGAGTCTGCCATCTTCGACAGATAGATATACCTTGAGTCTGCATGAATAAGATGATAGAAGAAGAAGAGCTTTCAACTCAAACAAACAACGAAGAAGATGATAGAAGAAGAAGAGGCTTTCAACTTATGTTCATTTTGTTCGTGATTTAGTAGCTGCTGGTCAGGTTCGTGTTCTGCATGTTCCTTCCCGTTATCAGTTTGCAGATATCTTCACTAAGGGATTGCCTTCAGCGTTGTTTGAGGAGTTTCGCACCAGTTTGAGCGTCCGGTGTCCTCCCGCTCCAACTGCGGGGGAGTGTTAGTCCATGATTAGTCAAAGTCAATTATGTATGATTAGTCAAAGTTATTTATGTCATTCAAAGTTATTTATGCCAGTCAAATTAATGGTCATTATGTATTGGGCTCAAGCCCGTATTCTAGAATAGTCCGTACACTCCTATATATTGTATCAATTGTTTTGAGGAATACAAGACTCAAATTATATCACTAAACCCTTTCTTACAATACCAACTAATGGCTTGGAATCACCATTAGCAGCCACAATTAATTTCGAATAATTAAGATTTCAACGAAAAAAACTGTGACATAAGATAAGACATGTGACGA